>JAVQJL010040747.1:0-14322 GCA_036024295.1 Nannoperca obscura
GGAATCCTCAGCTCTTCTCCAATCACCGGTCTCCACCTGACGTTGGTGACCTGCTAGCAGATAAGGTACACTGAAGAGAACAGCACCACCCTGAGGTGGGGGTTACACAATACACGTAGGGGTTACACAATACACGTAGTGCCCCCAAAATACGACCCAGGGTCGTAACAATATACCTATTGTATACAAGGATGTATAGTGAATATGGAATAATTGCGTTTTTGTTTTTTGTGCTTGGAATAAATCTATGCAAAAATGGCAACAAAAAAAGAAAAAACATTCTGATTAAATCCTGTGACATATAATAAAAAGGGGCCTTCATTTTTGTTGTAATGGAATTTTGGTTTATGATAAATTCATTAATAATATAAATAATGAATAAATTAAAAAAAACACTCATTAAAGCAGTTACTAATTTACCAGGGTTTGTACTATATGTGGTTGTTACATATCACTATGTTGAACAGTGTCTCCTAGGTTTGGTGTGTTCCTTAAATCTTGCATTTATCATCTCTTTTGGCATCCCTACTTCTCTCATCCCACCTTCTCTCTTTTCCTCTCTCTCAAATTTTCCTCATCTCCTTCTCTACCTATTTTCCGCCCCCATGTTCTCCTCCTCTCCTCCCACCTTTTCTCCCAGTGAGACTGTGTCCCCTACATGTCTAAGCCTGTGCTCACCGGTGTTTGATGACAGTTAATTTGCTGCAGTGTTGACAGGCGTTTGGCTGCTCAGCACTGCATGCTCTCATGTGCTCTCTTGTGTGTGTGTTTATGTATGTATTTTCATGTGCGTGCTGATATGTGCATTTAAGTATAAGTGTGAGAGAGAAATGGTAGAGACAGACAGGAGAGCCAAAGTGTGTTTATATTTTTGTGTGTCAATGCTTTGTACTTAGGTGCCAAGCAAATGAATCTGTGCATACAGTATGTTATAACAAGTGTGTGTGTGTGTGTGTGTGTGTGTCGGTAGGTTACCAAGATGTTCACTGTGGTGTAATTGCTGCGTCTGAATTCGCTGCCCTGGATTACTGCAATTTACTCCCTCGGGAGTGCCAAGCACTGTGGGAAAAAAGAAAGAAGAGTGTGTCTGTGTGCAAGTGTGTGTTTTAGCTCTGTGGGAAAAGTGTGCTTGTTCAGAATGAGGGCACAATACAGCCTTTTCTTTACCATGCACATTCATGGAGTCATATTAGATTCACTGACCACAAGCCTATAGTGTCTTTTAGCATGCAGGAGTTTTTACCTGTTATTGCTGAGCTCGTGTAGTTACAGTGTGTTTCACATTTGTGCAACTGTTGATTAGTTACAGTGTTTGGTTCCGGAAATTAGAACAGGTGTATCCTTATCATTGTTAATAATGATCCAAATGGTTATGAAAAGCATGCCGACCTGTGTACAGTATATTTAGAGCAGTGGTTAAATGGATGCAGATTGTTGTAACCCTCAGGAGAAATTTCCCTTCCAAACAGGTTTTCTTCCACATGCAATGTATGTATGAGGGATGGTGCATTTTTAAAGTCGCTGCTAGTCTGACCTGGAATGTCTTTCTTGTATGGTTGGATCATGTTCTGCCAGCCTGAATGAAATTTTTGTGAATGGTCCTGGGTTGTCTTTTTGGCTATGTGTTACTGCAGTGTCATCCCAGCTGTCCATTTGTATTAGAGCTATAAATTTCATGTGAATAAAAAAGGTCAACAGCACTGAACCACACATGACAAGGTCATAAACGTCTGGTGCTGCGTGGACACTATAGACCATTGACATGCCTTACCTCCCGCCCCCCCTCCCACCACCAAACCAACTATCTCTCTCATACACACCCGTATACTGCCATTGTCCTGTAGAATTCCCGTTTCTGTAGCCAGGTAACATGCTTTAGCAGTCATTAGGACAGATGTGTTTTATGACATATGAGGGAAGCTGGTTTCCTCTTTCAAACAATATATTGTCCTTTGGAACAAAGGTAACCGGTGGTGATGAATGCTTTGCACATTTTCAGTTTGGAGGTTAAAGAAGGCATATTATAAAAAATGCACTCTAAAATAGTTAACATAAATACAGCAGTATATTTTACAAACTGTATATAATATATGTCATCAATGTAAAAATGGTTTTAATTAAACTGAATCCAGCTGTTTAAGTTCATATGCACAGAAACTTTGAAATGAAGTAATGAAGCTTGGTAATGGTAAATTTAAAAAAGTAAGGTTGGCATATAACATTATTGCATGGCTTCCAAGTTTCACCAAAAGTTTAGAGTAAGATTATATGTTTTGGGGGTGCAGCAATCTGCAAACAAAACGCATAACAATTTAGAAAATCTGATAAAACAATTTCTGAAACATTAATACAAATGGATGTAACTTCAAGTATAACGTCCTCGGTACAGAGTCTAAAAAAAAGTTGGGCCCCATTTATAGGGCATAGATTGGGGAATGATTCAAATGAGCACTTTTGTCAGCAGCACTTTTGTGTGTGTGTGTACAAACTGTGTTCCATGATGTTGGAGGTGTTTTTGGCAGATTTTAAAGCCTTGATAACAGAGACATAACTAAACAAAATCCTCTTTCTCTGACCTGCTTTGTCCACTTTCAGCATTTGTCATCCTGTCTAAACAGCCTGAGACCCCTGCTGGGTCTGGATCATACCTGTACAAACCAATCATAATATGTGCATGTCTGAAATCTGGGCTAGGCCATCTGTAACCCCACGCTGTGCAGTCACACCCTGTGGCACCTGATCCTAATGGATTTGTTTAAAAGGACCTTGACAAACATAGGAGGATAAAGGCTGCTGTTGCCTTATGAGCACAACTTTGAATGGTTCCCAAATCTCCCGGGGCCAAGCATTTGTGTGAAAAATGTGCATGTGCTCATGTTTGTGTGTGTGTGTGTGTGTGTGTGTGTGTGTGTGTTTCCCAAGCCATAGGTCTCTGTCAAATGTCTTGTTACTGTTTTGGGAACGCAGACCTCCTGTGGTGGCCAGGTAAACACAAACCCACATGCCACCACCCACTATTCACATGCTCAACTGCTGCCACACTTAAATGATGAGGCTGTTGGAGAGTAACTGATGAACCAACGGTATAGTTAGTAGTATAATAAGTTATATGGACTATATGGAAGTCCACAGTTGTCCATAGATAGCAAGAAGAAGAAAAAGAAGAAGAAGAATCAGCTATGTTGGAATAGGGTCAATTCTTCAGTGAGGCACCAGCATTTGTTCCACATACAGTAGCTACCTAAATCGAAGCTGCTAGAAACCAAGCTTAGAGCAAAAATAAAGTAAGAATAAAGTGCAAATGAGCAGAGTGCAAGGAATAAATATAACTGATATAACTGTTATATTAATAACAAATTATCTATCTGAAAATAAACTATTAGTTTGCCCTCTAACACCTTTCATTGTGCCTGCTTGTTTATTAATCAATTTATTTGATTCAAATAAAACTCAGTAAGGTCTTCTCTCTCACAATAATCTGATTTATTTTGTTTTAGGTAGTGTAGTAGAGTAGTGTCACTGGAGCTAATGATGTGCAATGAATGAAACTATTTATAATTCAACTATTGGGGATATACAATAAGTATAATCACATAACTCACCATTTACTAAATTACTCACTTACATAGGGATTTTCCTCTTCTCTCTTTCAAAGTAGCTAAGTGATCAACTACCCTCTTACTGAAATCAGGCATGTTCCTGAGTAGTTCCTTCTCCATGTAAAGCATGGCCAATGCATTCAGACGTTCCTGTCCAACTGCATTTTGCACCTCTCAGCTTCAGCTGTTGTCTTGGCCAGTGTTGAGCTCGCTACTCAAAAAAAAAGTAAGTTACCGTACTTTCCAGGCTATTGAGCGCACCTGTATATCTGCGCATCTGAAGAATTTAGTGTGAGTGCGTTTGATTCACTGTAATTCAAATGGTTTCATTAGTACACTGTGACCTGTTCGGTAATTTCATTGGTCTGGTGTGACAACCCTAAATGTTTTGATGGCGGTGTGAAAAAGTAACCACTTATAGTCCGGAAATTACGATACTTGAAACCTCTTGAAAGAGGTTGTTTCTCTGATGGATGAGGAGAGATGGTTCCACCACTGGGGGGCCTGACAGGAGAAAAGTCTGGGATGTGAGCGGGTGTCCCTGAGAGATCGAACCGGCAGGCGCTTCTCAGAGGCAGAGAGACCAGAGACCGTAGTTGGTGGACAGGGGTGTAAGGCTCACCTCTTGGAAGGCCAGTACCAGGGTCTTGAATCTGATACGGGCAGCGATAGGTAGCCAGTGAAGGGAAATGAAGAGAGGGGTGACGTGAGTGTACCTCTTTACGTTGAAGATCAGACATGCTGCTGCATTCTGGATCCTCTGGAAGGGATACCGGCAAGGAGCGAGTTGCAGTAGTCCAGCTTGCATAGCACAAGTGCCTGAACCAGCAGTTGGGTCGAGTGCTCCGACAGGTATCTCCTAATCCTCCGAATGTTGTAGAGGGTGAATCTACACGATCGGGAGACTGCAGCAATGTGGTCAATGAGGGTGAGCTTGGTGTCGATGGTGACCCCAAGATTCCTGACCGAGGGAGATGGAACGTCGTACTTAGCCTCGCATAATCTCTTCTGAGGCTCTGGAGGAGCTTTGTCAGGTCTGAGAAAACCACCCGGTGGGATGTCATCAGGGGGTTATCTTAATATGGGCTACAAAACTATAAAGTTTGGAACACAGAAGAATGTGTTAACCTGGAAGGGAGAGTTTAACTAAAATATTCTGCATTGCATTATCAGTGTTTTTAGAGCTTGACACATATTAGGAACTAAAAATCAGGTGCATCAGTTTTGACCTTTCTGCTTTTAATGTCTTTTGGAGTACCCCTTTAATGAAGGTCGCTTTGTGACATTGAGTCACATTTCAGATATTTATTTTGATCAAAAGTGTGATTCATAAACTTTCAACATTTAGTCAAAAACTTGGTATCTAAATGAATAAACAGCAACTCTAATTGTTCTCTACAGTGTTCTAATTGATACATTTTGGGGTAATAATTTGAGCATTTTGTCTTTAATCACCTAGATGAGATCAGTAATTGGCTTTTTGAGGTGAGAGTGATAAGTATTTTCCAAAAGCCTGAGGAAAGAAAGAACAAAAACATCTTGTTAGATTTCCAGTAAAAGCAATTAAGCTGGAGAGCATTATTTTGTCTTTGTACTTCCTCTGCTGTGCCTCTGCGCCTCACTGTGGTTATGGAGAAACAAAACAAAGTGTAGAGAGGCTGATGGGATCATTTGTAGAATAGATTGATTGAAACAGCAGAGAGAGGAGAGGCTCTGCTGCTCTGACTGTGAACAATGTCGTCTGTTTAAGGATGCACAGCCAAGTTCAGTTGTAAGATTTGTTCCTTTTTTATCTGCTCATTCCTGCTCACTCTTCTTCACTTGACAGATAAAACAGAAGATCTAAGTATATCTTCACACCTTCAGCTGCACACAAACACACTAATGTTTCATGTGAAGTGTGGGATAGTGTGGTGTCCCAGAGGGTGCTGGTGGGCATGTCATCTAGATAAATGTCCCCATTTACTGGTCTTCCTGCTTCTATTCTGCTGGGACACGGGTGCAGGGAGGGTACTGCGTGGGTAACCTGCGATCTGTGGTTCTCTCGGGTGTTTTTCAGGACCTTTGATGCCTTTGCTGAGCTGAATCCAGTCAGCAGAAGTGGTTTAGTCAGAGCTTAACCACATTAGAGCACGAAGACTGAGGAGAAGCCTGTAAGAAGTGTTTAATCTCAGTCAGGAGAAACAGAAGTGGAGAGGGGGAAAGATAAGTGGAACTTCTAAGTGGACTTGTCGCAAAGCTCAGTGCTGCTATAAACACTTCTGTACATCGCTCACATTTCAGTCTGTGGGTTTACGGAGTGGGTAACTAAATTGTCAGCTTCGTGCAAAAGTAACCTGATTAATAATTGTCATTTAAACAAGAAACCTAGTTTCCCTAATCAGTGTATGGCAATAAAGGTTACACAGCAAGATTCCTGGATGAAACCTGATTTCTTGACCATATATATGCTTGACATGTTCATGACAAAGACACTATTTCCAGTCAGACTGAAACTTAAACCAAAATAAAAATAAATAAGCCTGAAAAAGAATTTTTTTGTAAAGACTAAAAGGCTGCATCATCACACACTATGGTGGGGGTCAGTGGCCGGAAACATGGCCCAGTTTTTAGTCCATGGGTAGAAGATGCTTACCAGAACTGATGAAAGTCATCATAGCACTTTTGATTTACCTTTTTAACCTCTTCATTATACTTTGGGGACACTTTGTTTTTGTGGTGGTAATAGACACTTCTACCCAAGTATACGTAAGGCCTTCACAGCTCTTCTTGTGTTACAGGAATAATACAGGGATAACTCTTTTTGATAATTATGCTCACTGGGAAAGCCATAAAGTTTTGTTGATAGGATCTTAGGAGTGTAGTTATTTCTCCTGGTAATACAGTGTGTTATCCATACACACATTTCCCATTTATCTGTGTTATTAGCAAAACCATTCCTGTACCTCTGAGAAACTTCCTCAATGATATGCATTGAGGATGCTAACTAAAGGAAAGTTGTATTTTCTGACATTGATCTCTAATTGGAAACAGATTAACAGGAGAGTCCCAACATTTAAGCTTTTTAATAAGTGTGTAATATTTTTTTTTAAGTATTCTGTGATGGATAGTAAGGAAGGTGTTGAGCATCAACAATATGACAGCAGGAAACAGGTCATTGGAGGGACAGAGCTGTGATTGAATGCCTTTTACCAAGCACAAAAATCAGACTGACTGTCTATAGAGGAAGACCTGAAGGCCATGGCAACCTCCATATGTCTTTTAATCTTTCTTTTATTCAGCGGTTCTTGTCAAAAGGATCCAAACAAATTGTCATCAGAGCTGACAGGACAAGGCCAGTGACTCACTGTAGAGCCTCAGATAGAAGAAGTGAGTGGTAAAACAAAACCTCTAGGAAAGGTACCTGATGAATTTCAATACTTGGAGTCATTAACACATAACATTATGTCATTTTCTTCATATAAACAGGGAAAATAGATTGATAGCAAAATGAATTGTCAGGGGACTTCAATAAGCACCTTTTGAAATACCTGCAGCTCTCTGCTCCTGATAACTCTGCTCCAGTGGTTTTGTGCTCTTTAAGAGACGATCCGCCACTGTGAAGTGCCCTTACCGAGCATGAATCACTGTATCCGGGCTAACTGCCGTCTCAAACTTTTTGCAGTGTAGGAGGCACTTCCAGATGCAATTTGCCAATTGCTGCCGAGGCATCAGTGACTAAGCTGAACATAAATGTAGCCCACATCTTCCCACCCTCTGCTGCCAGGTATTGTGATACAAATGCAAATTAGCTAATTTACTCCCATCATACAGTATGAGCAATTGCAGCATAAGAACATCTTTTGCAGAAGGGACCCTTCATGTTGTCAGCTCTGATCAGTTCCACTTCTAAAAGTGTCTACTCCTACTCTTAACAGTACAGGACAATACAGTGCTAGTCCTTTCTGCTGAATTACACATGCCGGTGCCTTCAAGGCCCTCTGCCACTGCAAATGGCACTTTGATAAAATGGTGCCAAGTGCAGAAGCAGGACTCAAAATCCAAAGTGTGTTCTGTAATTGTTCAGAAAGTGAGGGATGGGAGAGGAAAAACAATGTGAATGCTGATGAGCCGTCAGTGGACTCTGATTCACAGTAGTGAAAAAAAGTTGTCCACTCTGAGTTAAAGTTACCAAAAACACATATTATTTAGCCATCGCATGGCTCATGTGTCATTAGTCTTGGAATGTCAACAAAAGACTGACTTTGTGGAAACAAGCAGCAGAAATGTGTTTCCTTACCTGGGCTGGGCACACCCTTAGAGTTATGTGAGTAGCTCAGACATCCCAGAGGAGCTTGTAGTACAATTATTGCTTCCCCATATCAATAAGATCCAGTTTAGGTGGTTCAGGCATCTGATCCAGGTGCTCCCTGAACACCTCCCAGTAAAGGTTTTCCAGTCACATCAAAGTGGCAGGAGACCAGGGGGAGGTCCAAAACTATCCTGTCTGGAGTGTGAGTGTCTCAGGATCCTCCAGGAAGATATATAGAACGTGGCAAAGAAGTAGGACGTCTGGGTTACCTTGCTTAGCCTTCTGCCACTGTTACCTGATCCTGGATATGTGTCAGAAAATAGATGGATTAATGGATGATTGTGGGATATGTGTCTTTGAGATTCTTGCCTCCACTTCAATACAGTGTAAGGAGAAGTGACTTTTATTAGAAAATGCTCAAATCATTTAATAATTACATATAAATAAATCAACTGCTGGTTCTCTTTATATAAACAATTACTTAGGATAATCCACAGATCTCACTGTCAGAAGATTTCATTTGGACTCTTTCTTTGGTAGAAAACAGTTTCAAATGAGACACACAGCAAGGTATGCAAAGTATTCTCTCTTTAGTCTCTCATAAATCTGTCAACCATAACACAATGTTTGAGTTGCCTCACAACTCTGCTGCAGCTTCTCGGTTTGCAACATGTGGTAGATATCTGGAAGACATACAATATCATTCTACATTCCATTCTGCAGTCAATAAAGCAAGGCTTTGACACAATCAGGCCAGAGCAGATGGCCATAAAGCCTTTGTCCTGGCTACACCTGAGACTCCCTGAGCTTTATCATCCATAACCATTGCACTGCTGTCAAAAGTAGGGTAAATAAACAGATTGATGGCACTGACGTGTTGCCTGATCTCTCAAAAACAGCTGCAGTCAAGCAGGATGGTCAATTTTAAATGAAGATGCGAGCCAGATAGAGGTCAGTATTGATGACCTGTCCGTGTATGAAGCAGAAGCAGATCTATTTTTTAGGATCATCCCTCACTGGTTCATTGTCTCAGCATCACAGAGATTTTATTTCTACACATTTACCATTCTAAAGCATAAAAATGTGATCACACTTGATTGCGCAATGTGTCAGGAGGTATTTATGATGCTTTGCTTTTAACCAGCGTAAATCAGCGTTAAAGCTAATGGCCATCTTTCAGCAGTACTTTTAACACAAGTCATGGCAAGTACATTTGCTGCCATTATTTAAAAGCTCCCATCTCCTGTTAATACCCTGCTCTTTCAAAAAGACAGATAGGCAAGCTGAGATTGTTGTGATTGCTCATGACCCAAGCTTTAAACCTCTCTGGACAAAATCGGACCCAAATTCTTTTGGGAGGCAGCTATTAACCCAGCTGAGCGATACCCTGTCAAGGAAGCAAATTTGCCTCATGCTTCATCACTCTTGTCAGTGGAGTGGCGGCATTGTAATGCAGATTTCTCAACCTTGTGTGTCTGTGGCAGTGCAGCATGTTGCACAGATGATCGAAAACTCTGACACATTCTCCGTAGGCAGATACGGCTCAATTCTCTGTCTTGTCGGGGGACTCTGGTTTCCTTCCCGAGTGACCCCCAATTGCTAGTCGGGCTCCCTGGTACATCTGTATACAAGTCAATCACTGATGAGCCTTGTCAAACAGTCTGGCCGGCTGGCTGTTTGGGCCTGACTCAGACTGATGGCATCTGTCTGCCTCAGCGTCTGTCTCCCTGCAGAAATCAAACTTTCAGCATGTCAGGACGCATCCAGCTACTGTATGTCCCCTAGCTTGTCTTTAACATGGCAACTGCTCTGCTCTACCATTAGTTTAGATTGAAACTGTTTCAGAGTATTAGCTTAGTTCTTGACAGCAGATACCTCTTGACATCCATGCACAGTGAGGAGAGACATGCCTTGAAGGATAACACATCACCATTTAACATGTTGAAGATCTTTATGTGGATTTATCAGAGAGTCATTAGAATCCTGTTTCCTCATATTCCATTCTCATTCCCTCCTTCTCTATACTTCGGTATTACGTCTCGTCACATGTCCCCTTGACACTCTCGATTTGTCTTCTCTGAGACGTAAGGCGCTGGGAGCAACCTTGACATATTAGGACATTAAATCTGAATCAGCACCTGTCGCCGCCCTAAAGTGCTTCCACATTTTCTGTTTTCTCAAGCGCATCAAGGAAAATACAATTTCACCCACAGTGTCTGTCTCTGTCACATCCACTCTCACAGACACTTCCATGTCAGCCCTTCTCTCTTCTTTCCTGTCTCTTGTTATTCCACTCTGCTTTTAAACCTCAGTATTCTAGTAGTTTATGTCCTTCCACTATTATTATTTCAGCTGTATGGCCTGTAGCAACTTGTTTAAGCCTTTGTATATCAGAATCAAATGGTTCTCCATACATGTCATGATTATGATGTTTCAGGGTATGATTCTGTGAGTTATTCTCCTGAACTGAATTGAATACCATTTCATATCCGTTTTGTGCACATTGTACAAAATGAAGGTAATATCAATGGTAATTGTTTTTTTGTGTGTGTGCCCCGATGCCCTACTTTTCTGCAATTATGTCATTTTGCTAGGTTTGAGGGCCACACTGAGTGCAATAGATTCAATTTTAGTCACTTTTTCATTGAACCTTTCTCCCCTCTCCTCCTCTGTGTGCTCTGCCATCTCCCCTCTCATCTGCTCCCCACTCATTGTCAAAGTAATTCTTATTAATCTACAATAGCTCCTTACGAGTCTATTAATCCAAAGGTGTGCATTGGTCAGTGCATGTTGGTGAAATAGTTTGATTATTTGACATTATCCAACATCTTACATTCCTCACTATTTTTATAGTAAGGGGACAGTATCATACTATAACAGTCGTTACAACAATGGCAGTCATTGAGTTAAAAAATAAAAAAAATTGATTTTATAGCAAAGGGCCACACCATGGTTTATGATTTATCTCATTAATTGCAAATTGCATACAGTACTTAAATCACAGCTGACCATTTTCCAAAGCAAATGTTTTTTGATTAATTCTTCTTCTAGGCAGCCACTGGTTTCACTTGAGATACAGTGAAAGCTGCAGATGTGTCATCAACATATTTGCCATAATAACTTTATACACTAATGCCAGATCTTTAGCTTTTAGCTTTTTGGGAAGTTACCTTGCAATGAAAACAATGAATACAGCTTCAAGACTTAAAGGAACATTTGTATTAACGTCACACACACTTAAAGCCCAAAGACAAACAATGATAAGCAAACATAGACATTAAAATAATTTTCAGTCTGAATTTGGTTCTTACATTAAAAAGTTGTTGTTTGCAGCCAGCTCCCCTGTTTCAGATGATTCCAGTTGTTATAAATTGATTTTTAATATAGTTATTGGCATGAAATGAAAACTGTCGTTGCCTGGAAGGTAGGTTATCAACCTCAAAATGTATGTTAACATTTGAAAAATATAAAGTTGAATCATGGTTATGGTCCTGTGAAATATTTTAACAAAGAGAATGGAAAAGAAATTAATCCACATTCAAAATTATAACAATTTTATCATCCAACTAACTGAAGAGACTGAATCTAGCTGCCTAGTGTGTTTCTTGCACTTACACCCTGATGATCCAGCCTCTCAGTGGACCTCTACACACCAGACCTAGCAGGCCCTTACTCCATCCACAAGTGGGTTTTTGAGATAAGCACTGAGCTCTGGCTGCTAACACAGCCATCAGCACTAGATCTGTCCATGTCCTCCAAGTGATCCTAGGTTAAACACCGCACACAGGCCGCCGAGGAAGATGAAAACATGCGCCAGCTCACCGTGGAGAAATAGCTCACCCCTGCTATGCCACTCCATTTTCTCCAGCTGTATCAGAGCGCTCTGGGAGAGCTGATTGCTGAATGGCTTGGCAGGGCTTCGGGTGTGTGTGTTTGTCTCATTGTGTGTGTGGGTCTGCGAGTGGTTGATGTCCCACTGTGCGAAGGAGTAAATCCTCTCATCCTTAACCAGGCTGACGTGCTAGCTCATCATTCTCTTTCATCAAGACCTCTTCTTCCAGGCTCCCTCCTGTTGAACCCTCAAGCCTCGGCTAAATGCTGGAGCGTCTCCTTTCCTATGTGCTTTGGACTGCTTTCAGACTTATCCCCAAAAATCTGTCAAAAGCTACACACAAAAAACCCAAAAGCAAATACAGTAGATGTTCCGTTAACAATCGTTAACCTCTATTTACTACTCAGTTAAATTCGGTTTCTTAATCCATCATGATCAGTATTGCTGCCTAATCTCCATTGCTTGTAGTGTGTGATTGAGGAGAATGTTTCCTGGATTAGTCTTTCCTCTGTATATTCCTGACAGAAATTTTAGACATTAATTATCTATAAGCAGTTACATCTCTTCAGCCATGCTCAGCTGAAACCTGTGCCATTTTTTAGAAACCCATCACAAACAATCAACTTCACTCTGCTGGACTGGTGTAACTGAGCCAGACAGGAGAAACAATCCTGCAGCCAGCGATCAATCTCAAACACACAAAGCAGTCTGTACCTGCTCTTAAAACTGCCAGATTTGGGGATTGGCCAGTACTTCATTGCTAGCCTGGGGCTGTTTTTGCATCGTTGTAGCACTGACAGGTTGTCCAGCCATTTCTTATTTGTCACCAAGCTCAGAACCTGGACCACAAAGTGGTAATATGGTGAACAGAGAGCTGATATAATGCCTTAAGGGCAGTTTGAGAGAATAAGCAAGTCGCCTTTTCCCAGGCTTTTTGCCGATTTAATCTTCTTCTGTTAACACAAAAGGGTTTTCTTGGAGCTGCTGTTTGGTGGAATAGAACAAAGAAAAGTTATAAAATCTAATGAACTATCAATATATTGTTCATGCAGAAGGCGTTTTTAGAAGTCCTATTCTCCAAATCATTACCATAATGCCTTTTGCTGCTGATATTGTAATATTGATGAGACCATTGCAAAAGGGAAATTACCATACATTTTTTTCTTAAAGTTTCCTTTCTAAAAGCTACTTGTTCATGTTTTTGTCTGACTGCTTTCAGGTCTACCGACTATGGCACGACCTACACCAAACTCAACCTGATGCCAGGGACAACCATCGTGGTGACCAGCTTCTACATCTGCCCAACCAACAAGAAAAAGGTAGGCAAATGAATCAATTAATAAGCTGAATATTGTGTTTCCCATGAGCTCACTGAAATGTGTTGCTACTCTAAAAGCTTTGCTCTAGTGTGTGTTGCTGAAAGAGTGAGCTGGAGGCCTAAATGGATATTTACACTGACAGGCTGGGTAGGAATTACAAGACATCTAGTTAAAGATGTGAGATTTGAGAAAAGTGTCTACTGAAACTAAAGACAAACTGCTGGTTAAAATTAGATAAGACACTCCTGTCTAAAATAACACTGTACTACTTCTGTACATGGCAACTACAGTGTGATTAAGATTAGAGAGCAATTGTTGGTATGGCAAGTTATAGTCAAAGTTAGGCAACACAGTTTAATATTGTACTTCCATAAAGTTGGAGACGTTCCATCGATAGATTAGGAAATGGTCAAAATTAAAGCAGTTAACTATTCTGACTTTTAACCCCTAATGTGAGTCATGCCCAAAAACATTGGATCCTACAATACTCGTAATGCAAGTGGAAAGCATCTTTCATTATACTCCCACTGCCTATTAAACACCCACATATTTTAAACTCAGTGTTACCAATTTGTTCCACTCCATATCAAATTAAAACTGAGATTACCTTAATGACATCATTAGAGTTTTTTCCTCTGACTTTACAAAGCCCCTCCTGAGCCACAGAAGACATTATACAAATGTTTTCACAGGCTGTATAGTCAGTAAACTGAACCTCATGTGTGCAATTAGTGGACTGCCCCTTTAAACACATGAGAATAAGGGAAGACTGTGGTTATGGTTACAAACAAAAGCCAACATTACGTGCTGGATTGTGCCAGGATGAGAACGCCGGTCTGCTGCATGGAAGTTGTACGTGCTTCACATCCAAGCACATACAACAAGCTTTGGCTCCATGCACCACTCCACATGTTCCAGTTATTCAGTCAACAGGCACCTTCTGAACTCCAGTGAATTTCAAAAAGCAGGCAGCAGATTAACTGAAGCGAGAGCCAAGAGGTACAGTAGGTGATTTACGCTGAGATATGACTGGATTGCCAACTGTGTCAGCTTGTCTAATTGGCAGGCGTTATCGCCAGGGTCCAGGGTTCTTCCAATCGATGAAGAGATAGTGGGAGATTAGATGTAGTCACTTTTCTCACTTTCTGCTCCAGTCCCCACTCCAAATGTCTGCGCAGGTTCTGCCATCTCATCTTCTTCTTCTTCTTCTTCTTCACACACACACACACACACACACACACACACACACACACACACACACACACACACACACACACACAC
>JAVQJL010040753.1:0-42006 GCA_036024295.1 Nannoperca obscura
ACGTTGGGTCTTTGTGTGTGTGGAAGTTGGTCTCGACCGGCTCCATGTGATTGAGTGCCCTGAGATAACTTTGTTATGATATGGCGCTATATAAATAAAATTGAATTGAAAAAATTGAAATTGTCTCTTTGTGAGGAAGATGTGATGGTTTTATCAGGAAGAGGACGGGCTGAGACGAAGAGTCGGCTCAGGGAGGGCAGGTTTGTTGACCCGTGGAGGAAACTGTCCTGCAGCGGGACTATATTCTCTGTCATCTGGACCAAAGCCCCCGCAGGACTTCCACTGTCTGACCACTGTCTCCAACGCCAGGAAGACAACCCCTCTGACCTGTCCTGGCAGCTACATGAACCTGTGAGTCTGTGTGCTGTTTTGTGTGCACGATGTTTCCACGTTCACCAGCGAGTCCCTGCATCTGTCTCTAGTTAGATCATTCCAGGTAAAAGAACATTAATCACAGCGGGAAGCCGCTTAAAGGACAGCGTGCTGGGTAAAGAGATGGAAAGAGACTCAAGAAACAGAGAAAGAAAATAATAAGATAGATGTAGGGTAAAATAAAAGGGGCAGAGAGATGAATATAATGAAGGTAAAAGAGGCTAATGGAAAGCTGGGCAAGCAGGAGTGAGTGGATATTCTTTGGCGTCCAATGATCCGTGCTGGATCACTCTCCACAGAGGGCAGTTTGAGCTGATGCCACTTCTGGAGGGCCAAACTGGAGAGGAAAAGCACCGGGGACTCATTTATCCCCACTGCCATTAGATTGCTTAATTTCCACATGAAATGATGTAGCATCTTGTGCCTGTTGAAGTACTTTGTTCTAGCACCGATAAATGGCAGTATTTATTGCACAATATTGACATTCAGTGTGGATTTACCACAGGTGTGTCTATGTGTTACAGATTTTTATCAATGTGATTATTTTTTTTTTTATTGTATTTATTTATTTATCATTTTTGTGATTGTACTGAGTCTGTTTTACTGTAAATTCTGTCTAAAGAGGAAAATCAGAGGAAATTAGTTTTAAATGAGTGTGGTTTTCAGATAATGTGCCACGTGTGAGGGTGTGTTTTTGCTTGTTTCTGCATCACTCTTCAGCTCCGTCTGAATCTTCTCCAGCTCAAACAATGGGGCTAAAGTCAGACTGCTCTGCTGAAACAATGAGACGACTGTTCCTCAGCCTTTATCATTAAAGCAGACCTGTCTCTCCGACAGAGAAACACAGCTGGCGGTGGACAGAATATGTCTGAGACGACTCGCCCAGCAACAGCTTTTCTTTCAGAGCCTTTAAAGGTAAACCAGAGGTAGCTTACGTCCTGTCACAGTACATGAACATTTACACAGAACCTGGTTTGTTACCTGGCTGAAATATGCCTCCTTGTCACACAGTTTTATGGAGGTGTGTTTGGATTACTTGAGAGAACAGCAGAAGCTAATAAAGGAACAGTGAGTAATAGCAGCAGCAGCAGCATGAATTGTTAGCAATCATCCTGGTTCTGACAACTAAAGCTCATTGTTCTCAGCACTGCAGGCGATCCCATCTGCAATAACAAGTTCAACTGAATGCTCAAATGATTCTAGAATTTGGTAATGCAGTGTGTGTGTCAAGATTTTGTGTATAAAATGGGTAGACTTATGTTACATGTAAATCACTGATTATTTCATGAGACCTGCAGGTTTTTTTGTCATTCATTCATCAAGTTTGTAAATAGTAAGTAGTACGTATGTGGCATGGTTTTGGTGATTTGTTTGCATGGGGTTGAAGGACAATGGAGGGGAAAGCAAGCGAGACGTGGGAAATATTAAAAGTAACTGTGTACATTTCCAGTAGTCTGTTATTTGCATATGTTTTCGATAAAGACATAAAACATTTACACCTGCAGTTCACACCCCATCACCTCCCCCACTGTTCCCTTTCTCCACTCGTCCTCATGGTACTAGTTTGCGGTCAGTCAGCCTCCATCTCTTTGACAGCCTCTCTCAGCTTCAACCTCTCCTTATGGTTCTTACCTCCTGGTGTCACATCAGGACATCCCCAATGTGTTGCTGACCTGGGTCTTAGCCTCGACGCTGCCTGTGGCGAGCGAGACATGCGAGCAAGAGCCGGCCCGGTGTGGGCTGGGAAAACCATCATCCACCCTCCCCGCCTGCCCCCCAAAACCCCCACCCACCAACCAGCAACTTCACAGCAGCATCGAACACCGGCTAATTGGTTTCATCTGCGTCCCCGCTGGGCTGAGATAGAGGTGTGTCAGGGATGACCTCATCACTCACACACACACATACTGTCCACACAGGGTCCAGATAGTGTTTCTGTTATTTCTTCAGCTGCTAATCTGTTAGGTGAAAAGCCATGTGTTTGTACAGTAGAACACCATCGCATCTTCAGGGTGTCTACATGTATCAGCTAGTTAAATGTAAGTCTTTTTAAGATTATTTAATACAGTTGTTGAATTAAATTTAAGGCCAACTTTGCAATAAAAATAAACATCAAATCTGAAAATATAAGCGTAATCTTTATGTATAAATACATATAGTGTGACAAAATGACAATAACTGGCTGAGTTAAAGAACATTCATCCAATTGTAGCCAGAGTCTAAAATGAGCCTATATCAAGGCAGACTTTCTATGCTGAAAGTCATTTAGACTCCTGCATTATTATTGTGGTTATCGGTTTTATAGTTAATACATGGCTTTTAAATAAATACCCCACTTTTACTGTTCAGCTTTTACAAATATTGGGCAAATACACGGCAATGTGTCCCAAACATTATTTAGCCAATATCATTCCTCGTTCCTCATTCTGAATAGGGAATGTGTGAGGGACTGCATGATGACGCATGATTGCGAATGGCAAGGTTACGCTGACGGGTGCAATGACATGATGAGACTCTGAAATACTGGAAATTAACAGCAAAACTGAAGCACTGGAGTAAGGGTTCAAATTAGGTAGAAAGTATACAGTATGCTGTTCTTTCAACATAGGAATGTCAACATATTATAAAGTCACTGCATGTTGACAGTTTATAAACTGTATATATAGGTAGATTTCCATGTTTGGACATTTGTATCTGTTGTAAATGTGCTCCCTGGTTATATTTAATATTCCCCTTTACTTCCCCTTACTCAATGTATATCCTATTAGCTGTATCCTGTTATTTTCTGCTGATCCAATTTCCTCACAGAGGTCATTAAACTTTCATTTAACTTGATCTAATGTGAATAGCATGTACAAATATCATCCAGTTTAGGAGTACCAGCTGGGGTGTTTAGCTACTCACTGAAAAGTATATTTAATTGATTTCCTGTGATTGTCTAAATCAAGGAAAACCTGAGCCATCTGCTACTTCAAATAGTTTAAATACCTGTAAACAACACATTATGATCAGCGTCTTATTCAGCCTGAGAAATAAACTTTGTTGTCTCTTTCACTTACCATGAATGACTTGTTAGATCCCTTGTCGTCCTTGCCTGATATGATTTTGGCCTTCTGTCTGGTCTCCCTCAGTCTCTCGACCGTAGGAGGCTTCACAAAGACTACAAAGGGTTTAAACTCTGCCGTCCGCAGGTGCTTTATCGTCTGAACAGAGAAAAAGGAAAGAAAATATGAATGTAAAAGTCAAGGAAGAGTGAGTCGTTACCATCAAGCAATAAGAGAGCAACAGCGATAAAACTAAAATGCAAAAGGAATTTAATAAACATTGTCATATTCACGCGGTGGATAAAGAGGAGACAGACATGTAGTGTGTTTAATGCAGTGGCTTTAAAACAAGGGGTCGGAATCCACTAGAGGTTGACAATGCTCACAATGACAATGTTACATGCTGAAGGCAATATTTACCAGTTTCACCATCTTAGTTAATCCTGGTATCATGCTAACATCTGCTAATTAGCACTAAACACAAAGTACTGCTGAGGTTGATGGGACTGTCATTAGTTTCACATAAACCCATAAATCCAACAGTTGACAGACTGAGTGAAAAATATCTTTGTATTTGTTTTTGATAGAGAAAACAATATCAACTCAAGGTCCACTTATACTCTTGTTGTGCAGATTAAAGAAAATTCAAGTTTGGCTAATTGGTCACATTACACTGAAAAAAACCACTGGTTCAACGTATGGGTGGATCAAACAACAGGCCTCTGCATGACACTGGAGTACATTTGTGTCCATATCTGCTCAGCCTTCTTGTCTCCTTCTTTCTGGTGACAATCACATAAAACAACACCACCAGTCTGGTAGAAGAGGTAGAAGAGAGGTCACAGTCGGTTAGTGGTGGCGTCAGGCTTCAGGATCTCTCCTGGTTCTGGCTTCTCACTGTGCTAATAGGCTGTGGGTCCAAACCCACAACTGATAGGAAGATGGATAAAAACCCAAAGAAGAGGCAAGAGAAGAACCACTGGCAAACATTCATCTCAGCTCTCATCAGCCGCTCACCGATTCAGCATGTATGGAGTGAATATAGTCTCAATATGATTTGTAAATGTGTCTTACATGATTTGTAACTGAAAAACAAGATATGAAAAGATTTGACTTACAGATTTTTCACTTCAACTTCTCAGATTTGATCCTTTTCGCTTTCAAAACACTTCCTGAGCTTACAAATGTCTCGTGTTACGCACGGATCAGGTTACCTTTGGGATTCGGAGACTATATTAAAGCAGGTTGCAGCTCCACAGGTTTGTAAATACATGCTGCGTTTAAGTGCAGGTGGAAAACTGGGACATCTGGGTTTTCAGCGTATTCATATTTCATTTCAAAATGGGAAACTGTTTTTGTAAATAAAAAACATTTGTTTTCATTTGTAAATCTAAATAGAATAGCTTGTCGCTCGAAGTAAAACATCTGTAAGTAAAACACTTTCAAATCTTGTTTTTCAGTTATAAGTGTTGTTTTTCAGTTAAATATATTGGGACTATATTCACTCCATAAGCTATAACATGCTTTGACAGTGCCACTGATCTGATCCATGAGTCATGGTGGAGAATGTGCTCATAGTGGAGGTTGGGGGGATGTCTATTGAATGCCAAAAACAAAAACAAAAACAAGAACAAAAACAAATGCATACGTGAATACAGATACACCCAGATGAGTTTCCACAGGCCTTAGCTGAGGGCTCCTGACTTTCACTGCTGCTCAGGCCGAGGTGGTTTGTGCACATGCCAGGCTAATCTATATAATGGTGTATTTGTGCCTGTGTGTCATTATCCACTGAGCAAAAACAAACAGAGAGGAGCCGGTGGGGCAGAGGCTGGCCGATATGGGAACGGCTTCCGGATTAATGTGAATCGTGCTCAGGGGTTTGCCTGGGCTCAGCGACAAGCCGGCCATTTGTGTAGGGTCTGATCGCCACCACCCAAGACACATAAGCCAAAGAGGAAATCTTCAAATAGAGCAAATTAGCGGTAATTGCTCCCTCAAAATGCCCCATTTAAAACCCGCTTTGGTATCCTTGTAAGCTGCCAAGGCCTCGGGAAAGCCAGGGAAGAGAGAAATTGGCTTCTGAGATAGAAAGGGGCAGAGGTGAAAAAGGGCTAAAAATACATGGGAAGGGAAAGATGGTGGCATGGTGAGATTAGAGTGGGATGGAGAGGGAGGTTTTGTGTCACTCACTTGAGGCTGGACATCCAATAGGCACACTTTGTTCTTGGAGAGGACGGAGCGTACCGAGTCTAGACTTGTCCCGTAGTAATTCCCCTTGTACTCGCCATACTCAATGAACCTGAGAGGGAAGATGGAAACAGATTGAAAGACAGAAGAGATGGGAAGATTGAACATTTTTGTGCAAGGATTAGTATCTAATGCAACACTAATGTTCCTGGGGAGTAACATTAGAATAGCATCCTAATGTGGACGACTGTGTCAGCATACTCCTGAGATCCATCTTAGAAATAATGATATTTAAAAACCATACAAATCCACAGAGACAGGAAGATTACTCCTTCAACCGCTAACAGATCTGAAGATAGCATTCTCCAGCACAACGTAAAAACCAGACATTTTGGCCGAGCGCGTTTTTATATAATCTTCTACGTGCTACCCCTTCAATCAGTAGCACCTGTTTGTTCCAGAACGACCACAAAGCCCCTGAATGCCAAACCCTGTAATCCATGAGGATTTTAACCCAGCAAGCAACTGCGCAAGCAAACAAACACTTTTCCACCAGATAATCTTTCCCCGTTCACACCAATCAGCTGTCATCAAAAAACTAAAAGCCACCTGTGTATTTTTAGCTGAAAACAAAAAGGAAAAAAGGCAGCAAGGAGAGTCAGCGTGGAAAGAATTCGGAGCTAATAGGACTGCCTGGTATGGTCGCAGTCTGCTCATGACGAGTGTCGGACAGAATGACTGCCTCAGTGTGACTGATGCCATGTAAAAAGAAAGTTTTATGATAATTGCCCATGTAAGAAAGTTTTACTCAGCATTTTTAAAAGATGGAAGGCTTAAGTCTCAGACAAACCTTATATTCCGTTACAGGAAATTCATTTAAGAGCTTAAAGTAGGCTGTGTTTAAGAACTCACACCTTTCAGCATTCTGCGCTGTTGTTGTCAGGGGAGAAGGTATATAGATTACAGTGAGGCATGCCAGTAGAGGTTTGGCTATATTGAGAGTGTGGATTGCTGCCATTTTGACACAGAACAGGGCTTCCCTTGGGAAAGTTGTTCAAGCTAAACACACGTTGTTGTGGCCCCAATTGCAAGACTTTTTATTTCGGCACAGAGCGCATTGTTTCTGCTGCATGCAATGAGGCACAACGCAAACAAGTTCATCTCACTCCTCATCTACTTTGCTGCCTTGTAATTTCAGCGTGGAGTGTCCCACGCATCCACCCCACATCACAGCTCTGTCACTCACCCCTCCGACTCCCTGAAAAACATTGCATGCCTCGACCTTCACCGCAACATGGCCTAAATATACAGCCCCCTCTTTCCCTTCTTCTCTCAGCATGCTCTGACACTTTATGCGCACTCACGACCACAGGCTTCCCTCTATGTCGAGGTTGTGTGTGTTTGCGTGCATAAATGTTTTGCATGTGCACCCTACAGTATATCTTTTTCCTCCCTTCCAGCTCACGTGAGACCAGCAGAAAGGCATCCATCATTCTTAGGACTATTACAACTTGCATTTCAATTTGTTGGCCACAAATGTCAAGGCGGGCCGTGGTGTGGCTGAATTCAGAGCGAGCGCCTAAAGAAAGGAGGAAGCAGAGACAGGAGACCTTGGGGCCACTGTCTGGAGATCCGTTACCAACACAGGGCCCGGCCCTGTCAACAGCAGCTCACACTCAGTTACAGAGACGCACAGACGACAGCAAGGAGGCTGTGTTTGAACAGTACTGGACCAGTCAGACAGCTGCTCCACTGCCTCTCAGTGGTCCAGAGCACAGACAGAGAGGGATTCTGTTGTTTTTCTCTTAAAGCTCACGTGTTTTAGACACTTTGAAACAGCAGTCCCAGCTGAAACACCCTGCCTGAGGCTCCACCCACAAGTATTATAAGCTCTGGCCACTTCTTATCTTGAGATCGAGTTTCCTTTCATTTTCTGTTATCATTTTATTTATTTATTAAGTGCCAATGAAGTGTATTGTAGTAAGTAGTATTTCACTTATGGTTTGTAATGCCTAGTAATGATCTGTTTCTTGATCTTGGTTTATCTATAATAAATTATATACATTTATTTATAATAAAAAAATTGAATTGTAACTTGAAAAATAAATATAACTACTTTAAATGTTGTATACATGTGACTGGAGTGCATGTAATTCCTTGTCATGTGATTAGAGCTGAAAGATTCGTCCATTAGTCGAGTTAAAAAGTCACCAGCCATTTTGATAATCAATTATTGATTTAAGTAATTTGCTAATCAAACATGCCAAACATTTGCTACGTCTAGCTTGTCTAGCAGATGATTTGCTTAATCGATACAATAAAAAACAATACTTAATACTAAATCATTATTTAGCGGACTGAAATTGCATAAATGAAGTATTAAGTAAATTTCACACGTCAATAACTGTTGTTTTTGTCATGAATACTTTCACACAGAAGGCAAATATTACGTGGCCAACAGAATTTATTTTCTTGTTATGACGTCAATTTTTTTTTGCTTTCACACGGAGAATAAAGGAATCAGCCAATCACGTTGTGTGGATCGGACGTCACGTCACAAGTCCTAATGACAATGGCGGACCTGTTGATTGTTTGTGTTATCAGCATGTATTACATGACAAAGGACACAGACATTAGAAAGTCATGTGGAGCAGCACTGCAGGATGCAGGGTAGTGAGGAAACAGTGTCATAGCAGGTTTGACTCATCTTATTAAACACATATGGGAGGCACTGTGTTGCCTACAGGGCACTGCACATACACTACCCAAAGGAACATGAGACACTGGAGCTAACAGTATTTCAGTGTTGTATTTTTTTTCTCTGAAGAATGAGTTGGTGCTAATCTATCTATCACAAATTCACTAAAAACTCACTGTCTGAATTAGAAATCCATTGATCACAAAGTGCGTCAGAGGCAGGTTTTACATACTGACTTCATGAATAACTGCAGTCCATGTTCACTGTATAAAGTTAGAATCTGAAAGTCGAACAGTCTGTTGGGTCTATCATTAGGTTTTTGTCTTCACAGACACAGTTGTGCCTACTTGTTGTTGTGGATATCCGCCTCAAAGAGATGTTTGGAGATGAAGTGGTACTCCACGCCGTCGCTCTCCTGGTTCCTCTTGGCCCGACTGGTGTCTGAGAGAGAGGAGAAGAGAAGCAGTGATTACCTCAAACCCAGACTGTCTGACTCACTGTTGGGGCTGAAAGCATCTGAACTGAGCCCCTTATTAACATCACTGGAAGTCTGAAACACAGCACGCTGGGCCACGCCAACCCTTGTATATATTATTGTGTAATAGCACTATAAAATACACAACCTGCAGTGCTGCAGCACTAAACTCAGACACTTAACTGACATTCAGCAGAGGTTTACTGTGTCTTATTAAATTTGTCTCTTGTAATGTGACTGCAGGGCCTGTAGAAACAGAAGCCGTAGCGTTAGCCGGCAGTGTTAGCCACTGTAAGGTAATTGAGTTTGGGAGCTCTCATTAACATCAAGTCTCTACATTACCTTGGCCATAAACCATAAAGCCTTGCTGTAAAATGGGCAGAGGGGGCGGCACGTGGAGGGATTGTGAGCAGGCAGCGATGGTGGATTTGAAAAGGTGAAGGGGTCGACTCACACTCCAGCTCGTTTAAGGAGTGCTTCAAAGGTCAGAGGGGAGAAGTGTACACCCGTCAGACACTCCGACCAGCTCCAAAACAAACTATTAAACTTTTATCACCTGCAACCAAAACTGCCAAGTCCTGCTTTACTCTCCTCCGAGTTGTTCTTTTCATCAACATGTGTTGAGGCTGTGCCCTGGTAGTGGACCAGAGCCTTTCCTGTTTTACGGTCCAGACTCATCTACAGGGTTCATGGAAAACCAATGGTGTGATTTATACAATGTGTCACTTGCTTGAGAAGGAACGGCAGCCATAAATCCGACTGTGGTGGAGAAGACACTGAGGAAGATCAATGGCTTTCTGTCGTCAAACCCAGACAACAGTAGGAAAAACATGAGGAGAAGGCCAAAACAGCCTTCTCATAAGATAACATATACTTATACTATATATTCCTCCCATTCAGAAATGTTTGGCACGATGAGACAGACACGAGACAGACAGGCACAGACGCGGTGCCAAACAGCCCCCTGGTAGTTACACCAACACCATGCGTTATTTTGGCCTCTGTTTCATGGCACCAAAAATAATTACAGAACAACAAAAGAATGTGCATCTGTTCAATCCCAAATCATGGAAAATATTAGTAAACTTGGACTGGAATCAAAATGTTTAACCCCCTACTCTAATGGCTTATTGCAATGCTCCTTGTGTTTCTTAGACGGCTGGTTTACATTTTACAGCGACAAGCAGAGGGAGAGGGGGCACTCTTAACCGGGGCCACAAGCCGGTGGTCTCCAAAGCTCTGGTTTTCAAATTAACAAAAAAGGGGTAATGCTTTCAGGCTTAATCCGAAACAACAGCAAGTGTTAAATACAACCATGTGACCGTTGGCAGCAATCAAACATTAAAAAATAGTGAGACGAGATACTTTCCGAGTCTCTTTCCTCTCAATGAGAGCCAGGACTTGTACCATACGTCTTCTATATGGGTCAGAATCAGGCTGTCTGGGCTCTATTAAACACAGCATCACAGGTCACATTTGAGAACAATTAACATGCCTTGTGGAAACAAAAGCCCCACCGATGGGATTTTAATACCAGGGACATTTCAAGTGTCAGACTTCGACTGGGACGCATCCATTATGTCACACGGCACGAAACAAACACGGCAATAAAAATCAGTGGTCCTCATATTTCCTCAAACTCGTGTCGCCGTTTCCCTCCGAGCCCCAGATGGCAACTTCACGATTACTAATGCCATTGCCCTGCTTAAATGTATAAATCAAAAGGATTTATTTGCCCCAACATGCTGGCTTTGGGACCTCTCAGCACTCCAAAAAACTGTAAAAAGCTTGCAAGGATTGTAGAGTTGTTTGCAGAGTAGCTGGATGGTGTTCAGGATTATGCCAAGCTGTCATTGAGTCCTTAAAAGGAGAAAAAAGGGAGGAGGCAGCGGAGGAAAGACAGAAAGAAAGTGAGAATAAACTGAGAAAGAAAGGAGTGTGAGAAACTTGGTGCCAATTCGTGAAGCAGTGGAATGGCATGTCTTCCTCCATCATTCGGAGCTGGTCAGGCAGACTGTGAAAAGCTGACAATTACACAGGAACAACCGCCTGGTCCCTGAGAGGAGCAGCCGTGCTGCCGGAGAGCTGCTCTGGGTGTTACTGCCAGACAGCAGTGTGTGTGTGTGTGTGTGTGTGTGTGTGTGTGTGTGTGTCAGACTGGACCTCCATTGCTCAAACAGCACAAGCACTCTCACAGACTGTTAAAAAACTAAACTGGAACAAGAAAGCTAAACATCCTTCACCAAAAGTGATTATTTTGATTTGTTGGTAAAAAGCTCACAGGGATCAGCGGGCCGCAGTGTAGTCAGAGTCTGATCTGGCATCTTGTGTGCTTACATCTCTCTGAGAAAGTGTTTTCAATGCGTTTGTCTCCGTGGACAGATGTACAAGAGGCGTCTTGGCCACAACAACCCAATTCAGAAGAGAAGAGAGGAAGGCAACGTATCGCCATGGCAACACAGCTGTAGTGTCACTTATTTACTGTTGAAGGAGGGTCCTTCCTCCAGAGAACAGCAGCTCAGCGACAGGTAACACTGATACAGGTAAATGATGGACATGCTGTAGGTTACTTCAGCGATACTGAGAGCTCACTTACAGAAAAACATGTTTGTTTTCAACTTTAGAACAAGCCAAACTCCATTTACAGAATATCAAAATAAGGCTTGGTGATAAAGGTTTTTGCCTTGTGGCCTTAATGGTTAATGCAATGTCCCTGGTTCAACTCCAGCTAGGGATCATACCTGCATGTCATATAACCCCCCATCTCTACTGTTCCCTGTCTGTATCTCTCGTCACTTTCAGAATAAAATCTACCTTCATATTTTAACCATTTTTGCAGTAAAAAGCTAAATTAAGTGTTTTTCCACTTGATAATATTATATATATATTATATACAGTATGTATGTGTGTTCAATAAGCTCAACAACAGAAAAACATTTCCAGATAAAGAGAATAACAGCACAAAATGGCAGATTTTGGTGTGGGTGTAACTGATTCCTGACTGACTTTATAGACTTTTATGCAAAATAGACCCTATTAAATATTTAGAAAGTTTTAAGCCTATCATACAATGTAATTTAAAGTATTTTACTGTAGCATGAACAGAATTAGCGCATGTGCTGTTGCAGTTTCCTGAAGTCCTACAGTCCACATGGCTTTCTTATGAGCTGGTGTGAACGCAGCGTGTGGGGAGAGCCCAACGGCGTCTTCATTCCCTTTAAAAGTTATTTGCCAATGAAAAGCAGATCTAAAACCATGGTCTGGTAAAAGGCTTGTGGTGGATACAATGTCTAAAACACACATTCACACATAAGACAAACAGCTACACACACAGATAAGAAAGTAGAAACACACAGAGAAGGAAAGACTGGAAGACAAATGGAATCTGCTGGAAGATTCCACCACAGACGCACAGACAGAGCCTGACCTCAGTGACATGAGTGGAGTGAACTTACGTGGGATGGTCACACTGAAGTGCTGGGGGTCTGAGATCAACAGTTTCCTCTTGAGCTCATTCAAGCCAACTCCTGTGGGTCCTGCACAAACACAAACACGTCATTAATATGACAGGAGCAACAGAATCCATCACCACCTCTGTCCAGCCAATCAGGCCACAGAGACAGGCTGCCATGCTGAATGCCTCCCCCTCTTCACTTAATGTAGATAGCCGTGGATAATGTCAAGTCAAAATATCTGCTGTAAAAAGAACATGATACAATATTTATCCTAATATAGACTTTACAAATGATGTTTTTGTGTAACAATAATAACATAAACATACTGAACACCAGCCTTATTTCATAGATTTAATAATTCAGTAATGCACTTCCATAAAGCTTAGGAACTTATGGGTCAAGCTCCAAAGACAGAGGATCCTGCACTTCTGTTATAAGAGTGTAGTCAGTGAAAGTAATTTTTGATGTCATCGCCCTAATTTCTGAAAGTTCTTTTATTTTGACTCATTTCATTATTCTTTATCTGTTGTCTTACCTCTGGCCTGTCTCTGATTTTCCTCTCTTTTCTGCTTTTCTGTCACAGTGATTATGCTTACTGTACTTAAAGAGCAGTGTTACTGTTTTGCTCTCTAAGAAAGGGAAAAATCTTTCAGTGTTTTTGTTATAGAATACTAAATCAATTTACCACAGTGTGAATAAAATTTCCTACTGTATTAAAACACAATCAACCCAGCAAAAGCCTTTTGAGCAAAGATAATTGATTCAATACGACAAAGCTACAGGAAGTGTACAGTTACAGTTCCTCTCTCAGTGTAGCTTGGCAGAACATTGAACCTGCAGTATAGGTACACAGCAGAGGTAAAGAAGCCTTTTCTCGTATTGTCACAAGTCAGCTGCATTTTCCAGCACATTCCCAGTGTGGAAACTGACGCAATGGCTTGGAGAGGGGAAAGCAGGAGTATTGACTGCTGATTAATAGCCAAATCTCCAGCATGTAGAGATGGTAAAGTTCAATCGAAATAATTTAATTTTAATATTAAGGAACACAAAAATATGGCAGCTTTTGAAACCTTGGACATCTTACACATAAAGGTCCTACTTTTAGGCAAAAATACAGTTAATACCTGTAAATACAGAGATAAAGGGGATTTTTTTTTAATCTAAGAACCTTGTTAACAGAGGCTTTAGACTGGTGGAAGTCACTGACTCAATATCCAAATGTTCTTTCTTCTTTTACAGTTTTCCTTCTGTTTCTCTCGGTCTCTGAAAGCCACTTTCCAGTGTTTTGGTGGTTGTTACCAGGGTGCTACATCGTCCTATTTAGAACAGACTGGCATCAATGTCTTTGAAGAACTGGACAAGAAATCAGTTTTGGAGTTACAAGTGCATGGCTTGGCGTTTTCAGTGTTTTACCACAGCTCTGCAGTGTGTGGACAGTTACAGACGGCGCTTGATCTGGACTCGAGATTCCTCGCATGCCTGACGTTCTGGGCAGGCACTACAATCGCATCAAACCCTATTGGAAATTTGTTTCTCCAGGCAAATGTGTTTAGCAGGCCGTTCCTCTAAAACAAATGGACAATGAGTTCACTCAGCGATGCGGATTAGGTGGAAAGAGAGGGAGAGGGAGGAGGAGAAAAAGACGAGCTCTGTATTTTTAAGAGAAAGAGCGCTTCTGTTTCCTTTCGTGATATCGGCGCTCTTCCTCTACATTTCATCTGGTGTGAGGCAGGAAGGTTTTGAAGTGATCCACAACCTGATAAATAGGTGTGGACAACAAGGTTCTTTTAAGCATAATCTCTGAACACTGGCAGCCTTCACACACAGACAAATTCACACCCCATGTTTTCCCTTTACTTTTGCACCCAGTAACACATGGTTTGGGTCCTATTGTGCGACTGCTGTAAGTGATAAAAGCTGTTTCCTCAGCGCGCTCACACACTATACCATGAATTCAAAATGAGAGAAAAGAATTAGAGAAAAATACCCCGGCCCTCTTTGGGCAGACGGCGTGAGGCATTTTGTGGTTACCGTCTCACATAAACAAGCACATGGCCAAGCAAAGACAGCAATCAATCTTAGCTGGGGAGCGGGAGTTTTTCAAAAAGGAAAAAAAGGAAAAAACTGTCAGAGAACCTGGGGGTTGAGAGTAGGTGATTTATTAAGATGAGTTCATTTTGAATTTGCTTCGGGAGCGGGGGAGGAATGCAGCAGTGCTGTTTGAACAAGGCCAATGTTGTTATAGGTGCTGAAGGTGGCAGAGCGTGGTAATAGAGGCTCTTTTATGAGCCCTATCACAGTGGTGCAGACAGTCCTCCCGGCAGGCCACAAACCTCCACACAAGCGTGTTTGCTTGAAAGTGAGCGTGGGTATCAGGGCCTGGGCACAGGGGACCGACAGAGCCATTTGTGCTACACTTGGTAGGACTAACGGCCCCCACTCGTAAAACCATTTTCACCTTGTTCATCACTCCCTTGCTTGCCACTTGCAATATCAATGATGCATGGCAGCAGGCCTTCATCCGAATACCTTAGGTGGCGATTAAAACTTATTATAGCTGTACCACCGCCTGCCAAGGGGGCCCAACATGACCACCACCAGCTCTTTTACAAGCAGAAGCAGTGCCCTGTGGTCCTGTTCCACCGTCTGACCTTAAACACGCCACCTCTTTGTGCATTGTTTGTTTTAAACAATGCCCCAATACAACAGCAACATTATAAATCTGAACGGCACAATAAAAAAAGGCATAACTCTTCCAAATCTTCTGGACTACGCTGCAGTATTTACATTGTGTTTATGTGTTTTTTTTCTTTCCCTCCATTTGTCTCTCTCTCGCTGGCCCCCTTGCGGTACTCCTGGCCTTGCCGATTGCTCTCCCAGTAAAAGTGTCAGACTTCATTACCGCGCTCATTTGGAAAAGTTGCCTTTAATATCACAAGCTTAATAACTTCCAGGCCAAGCGTGGAGCACATCGCATGCAGTTTGCACAGAGAGGCCGCGGCCAGGCCTGACGAGGCCCGGTTTGGGCCCCAGAGCCTCAACCCAGCCTTAAACCTCCAAGCCTGCCTCACATCCAGAGCAGGGCGTATTACAGCACTACACATAGTGCTGGCTTAGCTGCTACCACATTTAAAGGATGACAGTGGTGCAATGTGGTAACCGCAGATAATTTACAATGCACTGCTACTACATTTTCAACAGGAGGGAAGTCTTCAAATAGAGTTGCAATTTGATCAATTTGGAGCATGTAAACATTCACTTAGGCATCAGTGTATTTGAGTTATATTAGGACTAAACCCCAAACTAAAAACTTTCAATTCATCAAAATCTCACTGCAAGTTCAGTGGGTCAAGTTACAAGGAAATGTGAAAATCAGCACAGCGT
This sequence comes from Nannoperca obscura, assembly GCA_036024295.1. Lineage (NCBI taxonomy): Eukaryota > Metazoa > Chordata > Actinopteri > Centrarchiformes > Percichthyidae > Nannoperca > Nannoperca obscura. Next base: position 15,619 of record JAVQJL010040753.1, read on the forward strand.
TTTGACAGGATTTCTTTCAAAGCTTAGTTAAACTATGCATGCCGTGTGTAAAAATCTATTTTTATTGGCTGTCCCAACCCTAACCCGTCTGAATCCCAGATAAGCATCTTGATTTGTCTTGGAGACAGATCTCAGACTCTGTGCTCCATTTATGTTCAAGAGGTGGGCAGCAGGTCATTCATTAGTGGGTACTGTGGACCTGTGCGTCCACATTAATGAAGAAACGCCTTCAGGCATTCGTAAAAACATTTCTCCACATGTTAAAGGCTGGAAATGGGCTTCAGGAAGAGCCATACTCGTAACTGGAATATTTGGATAGGAGTCTATTTTTTTGCCTTTCAAAACCAAAAGAGCAGAAGTGTAAGGAATAAATAAACAGTATGTTTATCTGCTCGAACATAAGTTGCTGTAGATAGCATGTCCTGTCCAGCAGCATATCATTACCCAACTACCGTATGTTATGGGGTTACATATTACATTAGAAAAAAAAAGTTCAGTTCACCGCTTGCACATCCACTGTGTTGTATCTCCCAGCTGTGTGGAAGCCTGGATGCTATCAGAGTTTAGCTAGCATTTTTGTTCCATAAGTCTTAAGTAAGCTAAGCAGCCAAACAGGGTTGTGTTGGAATCACATAACAATCAGATCTTACACTAATACTAGAACTAACTAGCTCTACACTGCAATGCTGTTTCTTTATTCCCAATGTCTTCTACATGGATCCTTCATTGTCGAGGATGCTGACTTTTTTACTGATACATGCAGCTTGAGCCTCAGGTTTTTTGCATGATTTCATGTGTGTAGACTTCTGGTGCATATTTAAGACCCCTATTAGAATATTCTCATTTTAACACATATCTGCTAGAGACATTAAAAGGTCAGCTGGACACAGCATTTTCAACCAATTCATGGATCTAATGTTAGCTTCATTATCTAGCCAGCTACAGCTGATGAAATCTGCTAGCAACAGTTGCCGTCATTTCAACCAACAAAAAACGAAATCTTAAATCAAGGACCCATTGTTTAAAAATGACTATGGATTTTGAGTGGTAAATCTGCCACAATTATTATAAACTGAATATGTGGCCTGAAAGATGAATTGGTGGGATTGAAAAAGATACTTGCAGTGGAAAGTAGCTTTCATAAGTGTTGAAACACATGCCTTTATATTGAGGAATAAAATGCCTCACCCCTGTATAACATGAAAAGGAAGGAGAGTTGGAAAGAAAATCCTCGGGGAGAAACAGCTTCGAATAAGAAAAATCAAGAGACTCCGGGGAGAGGAAGAAGGAGAGACGGAGGCAGAGAAACACAAAGCAGATCTTTCCTTGGCCCTCCGCTTCATTACGTGTGAAATTGTCCATAGGTTGTCCTCCAAATTATGGAAGTTAATTGAAAATATTTACATTAGCATGATAGGTGGGAGAGGTTCAGCATCCTCTGTGTAAAGCTGTGATGTGCTGGCAGGAAAATGGACTTGCTAATTAACAACACATCTGATGAAGTCCATGCTCTGTGTGCTGTATATAAGTTAACCAAGGCCTGGTCAATCAGGCTAGGAGCACACCTCTGCAGAGAGCGTGTGAGAAACAAATACAATAAAAGACCATGAGACCTTGGAGTTCATTTCTAGATTAACCTCACAAATGTTTAAAAACTGCTGTTGGAATATGTGAAATGAAAAGATGAAGACTGTAACAGACTTTTGTATTTTCATTGCTTAAGTGCATCTCTTTCCTTGATGAATGGAAATAGATTGCAAGGAATCACACAGAAAATGTAGGGAATGTTTTGTTCCATCTGTGTCTGGGACATTCTTGTCATTTTTTGTTACGAGTAACAAACCTAAAAAGGGAAATGTGGAAAAGCCTAGAACTCACTGATGGTACCAGTTGGTCCTGAGAAAGATTGAAGTCTTTTCTGTTGCACCTGGCTTAGCATTTTGTTCCACCATTCACTGGCAACGCTCGTCTTCCAACCACAAATGCAGAATGAGAGACCGCTAAATTCATTTCAAGACCTTGGCACATTATAAAGTTCTTTGCAGGGCTTTGTAACACCCGCTTCTCGGGGCAAGTGTTAACAATTCCATCGGCTTGAAAAATTGAAATGACATTGAGAGTGAGGTGCCGTAAATGAAAGTACGAAATGTGACTGATTAATATGAGGTTGGCTTCGTCGATTCCACTGAGTGCTGAAAGTTTAAATTAAGGAAGCCCGGGATGACTGTGGCCCCCCGCGCAATGGGAAGTTCATTTCTGGGTTGGGGGTTGTGAGAGGGCAAGGCCAGGCCACCTGGGGCTTCTGGAGCTGCAGAACTCTGAGTCACAGAGTTGTTTCTGTGATGTGTATGTGTCACCACACTGGGAGGTGAGGATTTTTATTAAAATCTATGGTGCCAAATTTAACAGCAACAGAGCCCCCCCAAATTCAAAAACAAAGTGTGCGGTAAGCATCCGAGTCCAGCTCTCTACTCACCTACTAGGATCACCAGCCTGTGTTTAGCTTCGCTCTGCCTGCGGTGCAGGGTGACCTCCTCGTACGTGGGCACGTCAGCCATGTCATACATTTCACTCTTCTTGGACTCGTACATGGACTTGTTGGTCTTCTTGTCCCTCCTGCTGAGACGGAAGCTTCTCCTGAACCCAGCTGGATGAAACGACAGCGGAAGGAAACACATTACTCTAAGACATTCCCAAATAAACCTCCAAAAGTGTTTGTGTGAGTGTCTGTGTCTATGATGGCGTCTAAATTTCGACACAACTCTATGTGCACAAAAGCCCGCAGCTGTGCAATTCAATTTACGGTCGTTTCAGTGTCTTGGCAAACACCTCTGCAGCTCGATGTCCAATGCCTCATATTGTATTGTGCGGCTCAGTTTTATGACAGCTATCTTTGCTGTAGGTGAAAGAAGAACAACGTAGCTCTCTGCCAAACAGTTTCTCTGGATATCACACTCAAACACTTTACTCACATTTTCCCCTGGTGATATGTAGTGGATTTTAATTTTCTTCTTTTGAGCATAAATATAACTCTTGGAATCTGTGGTGAAGTTTTAAGACTTTTACATTCGTGAAAAGCTATACAAAACCTTATTGGACGTTTTCTCATCAACTATATTTCCTTTTTAATCAAGGTAGGAATGACTCATCCTCGTTTTTTTCATTTTTGTCTTGAATCTTGCCTCTCAAGCCAGATACCTGCTAAGATTTTATTGTGTGAAACGGAAGAAACTAGATTGATTGACTGCTACAGAATATGAATTTACTACTAGTTGGTTAATGGTTGTTCACATAACTGTCAGGCCATGATTTGCAATTTATTCACTTTGCAATTAGTGGTGAGGTATGTGTGTGCCTACGTATGTGTGTGTCATGTAATGATCTCTGGCTCGTGTGCACGGTTCACTTTACAACAGCCATCCTCTCTGATTGGTTTATACCGTGCGCACGCCTTGATCTGATGATCTATGACCGTATCAAAAGGAGACATTTACCCCTAATTTGAGGACTGCGGTTTCATATTTATGACAGATGTTGGTTGAACCTAAAAAGAGGCAGATCTCCAGAACCCAGGACGTCTAATATCCTATTTCGGCTTACGGTCATGGGTTGTTTTCAGCTTTCTCTTTCATCATTTCAGTTTTTAATCAGTAATTAATGAACTCAAAAATATGATGCAAGATACCCAAGTGAGACTGAGGAAGCATGGAAATTATGGACTGAGAGAAGAGTTGAAACAGCTCCTGATACCCGCTCCCTTAATACTTTCCACAACATTTCAAATCACTGTGGGGCTGTGCAGACACGCAGCAAAGAAAGAGAAAGAGTCTACATTCTTCTCTGCTTGTTCTTTTCCAAACAGTCCCTAAATAAGGGATGAAGCTAGGGACCTATGCTGAGTTACAAATGAAACACACTGTAAGTCATTGGAGCAGAATAATAATGTTTTTGCATGAACTTGTGTATACATACGAGTACACACTCGCACCAGAGGACTGAATATAGTGTTACACTGAACATCATGGGCAGACTTTGTTCCACTGTGGGCAAGTTGCAGCTTATGTTGTCTGTGCCATTTCTCTTGTGGTTAATCTACTCATTCAGCACCCTCACCCGCCTACCCCCCACCCAGGGAGTATTAGCCTCTGCCACACAGTGGAAAACATACACCGCTCATCTGCATTTTTCCTGTAAAGATATCAAACTGTAACCAAAATCCACAAAGGTTGACATCATTACAATAAACATTAAAAGTATAATGTTAATGATATCCTATTGAAAGAGAGCAGTCAATTTTCTGAAAGTTCAAACCTAAAAACCCACTTTGGTGATCATTTATCACAATGTAAACACACTGGCTAATTAGGCTTAAGTAATTAATTCAATCTGTTTTAGAGTATGACAAGCTGCCATCTCATTGGCTCAGGCCAAGGGCAATCTCCTTTACTTTCCACAGGACAGGCAGGTGCACAGGGTTTCATTACGAGGCTTAACAGTTAATATAAATTGCTTCTCTAAGCTGATGGGGACCCTCAGTAATCTAGTACCCCTCAAGATCACTTAAACCTTTCTTGACCGCTTCATCCAATTAATGGGGACAATTCTCCTGCGCTCCCCTCTAGCTCTGCCTAGGGGTAAATAAATTAAAACCTCATGCAGCTGCAAGCAACACCCCATCTCATCCTCAGTACTGATTTACTGAATTAGACAGAAGGGATGGAAATTAATTTGATCCAGAATTAAGGAATGATTCAAGTCCTGTCCAAACGGAGAAAGCCTGACTGTTTGTCAAGAAAAGCCTTGGGTCTGTTGGAATACTAACATGTTTGTCATAGGATGATCCAAGCATAAGGCTTACTAGTAGAAAAGGAATGTATGATATGTGTGGCACAGAGATCCAATACCTCTTTTAATGTTTTGACAGGTCAAATCAAATTTGTTGACAATAGTGCTGTTTTGAATTTTCCTGGAATGAGAGCTGAGTAGTGGCAACGTCCTGGTGTGTTTTTCTGCAAAAGAGCGTTGTGTGGAGTTAAAGTTTCCTTGCTTGAATCCCACACACACGCACCTCCAAATGGCATGCACCAGGCTGTGACTGGGTAATTGCCAAAACTGCAACTGAAAACTTGTGTGTAAGAACGAACGCGTGCACACGCAGAGTTTCACTTTCTCTCTCTCTCACACACACACACACACACACAGTTTCTCTCTCTCTCTCTCTCTCTCTCACACACACACACACACACACACTTTGATTCAAAGTTCTTTCAGTAAAACAGAAACATGAAAAAAGATGAGTATATTTAACACAGTGTAAACACAAGCTGTTACTACACACACACACACACACACACACACACAATTGCTTCAAAGTCGCCAGCAGTCCTTCAAGCCCATTTTCCACAGTGATAATATCTAACAGCCACGTAGGAAATTCAGCATGTGCGTAAAGAAAGCGCCCGGAGGCCTCTGCAAACTGTGAATACAAATTGCCCACTTGGACACTTACATCCTGTGAAATGCTACAAACCCGCACCTGTAAAAGAAATGGCTACAACTGTAAAAGAAAGTACAGTGCAGTAGGAGAAATGTTCATAAAAAATAACAGATGACTTGTCTGAAAGAGGAGAAGCCTGAGAACAATACAAGCATCAGGTCTTCCAGACATCATGAGTAGGCGATCAGCAAGATCGGAGAAGAATCAAAAATGACTGCCATTTTCCCTCCAATCAAACTTCATTTTGAGCAGAGTGCGATGAAGCTAAGAGGAAAAGGCTCATAGTGAAACCACCTGTTGTGAGGCCGCGGTGCAATGAGCGCCAGCATCTGGGGCCCGTGGCCTAACTACAGGAGACTGTGCTGACAGCTCCAGTGCCATCCTGGCTCTCCTGGTGGGGGCCCTCTCTCCTCTGGACTAATGGAGACGGCATCTATGGAATTAACCAAGCATGGCAGCTGGGGATTAAGTGAGTAATACACTCTCGGCTCAATGCCGCACGCTGCGGTTTAACGCTGTAACACTTAGTCCCGTTCGTGGGCAACAAATATGGGACGCATTACCGGCTCTCTCTGGCTCATTATGTGTGCCCATTACTGGCTTGGTTGGGAGGGATGAGAAAGGCTCATCGTAGGCATTTGGGGAGGTGGAGGACGTTTTCCACAGTGTCAGCCATTATTACCCCAACAGTGAATAAAAGGAAGTGGAGTGTTGCTGCTCATAATGACAAAAATACAAAAGCCTGGGGTAGACATGACTGCTCTGTTGGATTTATCACCAATTCGCTTTGTTTGCATAATACAAAGCATGCTTGAGTGTCAAGGCAAAACATGCCCAGATTTCTGGATATTTGAACTGTAAAGACAGAAGTTGTCCCATGTCACCGTGGGCCAACATAATGTACGGTAAAATGCCTCCAGAGGATTCAAGAAGGTCTCGAGGAGAGAAGAACAATCAGAGGGGGAATGAGAGGAATTGGGAGAGGAATCAGGTGGGGAGAGGAGCGAAACTGGGAGAGGACAAGAATTAGGATGAAAACTGAAAGGAATCAGGAGAGAAGAGAGGAGGAATCAAGAAAGAAATCAGGAGGGGAGGAGAGAGAAGAGGAGAGAAAAGAAGGAAGTGGACATATCCAGACAAACAGGCAAATGTCCTTCAATTGCTCCCTCCTGTTAACAGCCACCTGTGAAAATGATTATGTTACAGTAGTAAAGTGGACTCCATGGCTGATCTTAAGAGTATCTGATTGTATCAAACGTCCAGATCACAACGGTGTATGCATACAGTACCTGCCTCAACCTCTGGACTTTAGGGACATTAACAAAGCAAGTTCCAGTCAAACTTCAGCCACGCTGATGTACTTCACTCCTTTAGTAATAAATGCAATGAAAGCAAAAGGCGAAGCTTGTGGGTGTGACATTTGAAATATGTACATGTAGAAGTCCACGGTGGTGAACTCATTAGAGTGTTATCTGGGGAGAACACATTCTGGGAGTAGTTTCCACAGCCCCTGCACTAAGCATTTGGCAAGTGGTACCAAACCCAAGTGTTAAAGGCTCACACAGTGGAATAGGGCTCAAAGACGTCCATTTGTGTCGAGTGCTATTTGTTCCCCAATCCCCCGGTCTTATCCCACAACTCTTTGGGCTAAGGAATGTCTCATCTCAAAACGATGCCTGATGCCTTGTGTGTTGGCAAAGTTTTTAAATAAATTTAAAAAACACACAGACACAAGTGCTTCTGCATCTACTAGAGTTCGTGAAGCCACTATCAACATGCCAAAAGAGGCCTCTGAGTGCCAAAAGTACTGAGACTAAATGCCTGCTTTCCTGCTTGTCTGAACAGTCAGATGTTCTGACAGAGAAGATGCTCTACAACAAAGCCAGTCAAAGAAATTCCACGTCTCTTTTCAGACTCTTAAAACAACTGGAATAGTTGGTTGCTAATGCTGCTAAAAGCACACCTGTCAAGCAAGTTCATATACTTGCTCTGATTGTACCCAAATGTTGGATATCCAAAGAAATGCGTATCATTTCAATCTTATAATGTAAGTTTCCTCCCTGTTTGGATCCAGATAGGGGGAAAAACGCACTAATCCCAATGTACTGGCTCCTGCACATCCACAGCTATTGAACCTACATCCTGATGAACTCATCTCATTTTAGAAATGGAGTGTTTTTTATTTCAGTTCATAACACTTTTCCATAACTTGGACATAATTGAGTTGTGAGGGGCTGATGGATATCCCAGCCCCCGTTCGTTCAGCTTTAACTGATTTGGAGCTTTTTGCTTGCCTTCCATCTATCCATCAGCCTTTCTCTATGGATGCTCAGTGCGGGATTTTTGTGATTGTTGGGATAATGTTAGTGGAGTGAAGTGTCACCGTGACTACACATCCATATCATGGTGCAAGTGTATGTTGTGACTGGAGTGCACTGATGGATCACCAGAAAAATGAATCTCTTGGTCCATCTTCTACACAGAAAAATGTCCAAACTCCTATTTAAATCTCTGTACAGAAATGACAGTCTAGCACTGCTTTCTAGAAAGGCCCAATAAGAAGACATCACTGGATGCACTTTTCTTCCTTGGGCTTGAGTCGTGCTCGAGGATCGCTATTGGCATAGGACCTTACAGACGTTGCATCACTGACAGAGGCATGAAGGGAAAACAAACCCAAAACTAAGGACAACAACTGCCTACCCCTCCCACCGCCTCCTTTATTTCCCCATGCAACCTCAGTAGCATTGCAAAAGCATCTGTAAGTTCTAGGATTTCAAACTTTTAGGGACAGGCCAACTCTAAATCATACAACCACATCCAACAGGCTGAAAAGCCATGCAGCAAGTACTCTCATAGAGAAGATGTTATTATAACTCACTATTTTTTTTCTTCTCCTCCTCCTGAGGTTCTCTCATTTCAGTTAAACCTCGTTCAGGGCTGCTGGACTTGAGAAATGCTGCTAACCCACTAGAGTGCTGGATGTTGTTTGGGTACAGAGGAGGAAGAGGAGAGGCTGAGGTCATTGACCTCATGGAGGAGGCAGGGTGACAGTAAGGGCAAGCCTAAAGGGGACAGAGAGGAGTGGAAACAAATGGACTGGTGTTTGGCATAGTTCAGCCTAGGGAAGTGACCCTGATTGAGCTTGGCAGACATGGATCACACTCAGTATTTATAAACCTGCATGTGTACTGGATATCCTGTGAAATCTTGAGTCTGGTGTAGTGTGCAAGGAGAGATCTGAGGCCAGTTCACCCCACGACCTTAACATCTGAATATAGACAGAATGGGATAGGGAGGAAAAGAGACATTTAAACAAAAAAAGAGAAAGAAAAAGGGAGATGGACAGACAGAGGATTTGTGTATGAGCCAGCTAGTATGGCCTGTGGTCCTCCAGAAGGACGATACCTTATGATTTGTTGGGAAAATGACGGTGGTAATAAAAACATGATGGGGAACATTTTCTGTACAAGACAGAGAATTGGAAGCAGCTCTCTGGAAATGGTTGCAGAACCAAAGCAGGCCACGGTAATTCTCATTAAACTGACCAGGACCACATCAACCAGACCGGCCCTCAGCCGGACCTCCAGAACAAAGCGTGGAAAACAAGCCGTCCTTTTAACCCAAATCCATCCAGAACCACTCTCATAGATGTCTTCAGACCCACAGCAGAGGCAGAACAGGATAACTACTACATTCTGCAAATCCATGACATGATCTGCCAGTGCACTCATGCTGTCAGCAAGGGAGCAGAAATAGCACACCGTAGGCTAGTGTACCACTACAGAACTACTCTTTGTGTTTTTACATGGTAAAGTTGAATCAGTTGTACCAAAATTACTCTGGGCTTTAAAAGCATATGTCAAGCACATTATGAAAAACAAGTAACTATTTCTCAGTATAACATGGCACGGACTACAAAGGGTGATCTATGAAAGAAACATTAAAACATAATGGAGAATGAAGAGAAGCATGCAAATCTAACACAGTCTTGGCAACTGTCTTCACTGCATCGATGAAACGGCCACATCAGGAGGGCAGAGGACAAAAGGAAGGAAAGAAGACAACATCTCTCACCTAGGTGGAATCCGCTGCTATAGTCAGCGTCCTCTGGTGATGAGAAGAGCAAGAAAGAAGAAGCCAGAAGAGAGGCACATCATCATGTTAAAGAGAATAGTCACACACGAGAGCAAAAGGCACCTACCCCTCTAACCACAAACTGGAAAAGTAAAAGTCCATAGAAATACACAAGAAAAAACAGTTAGTTAACAAGACAGGCGTCAGTTTTGGTGTTTTTGTGTTATTCATGTTGGTGGAGTTTCAATTAATTTTGTCCACTTTGTCCAGAGTGATAGCCATTGATGTAGTGGTAAATAAGAAGATAAGTTAACTATGACCAGCCAATGATGGAATGAGTACCAACATTAAAACAAATTCCTCTTTCTTCTTCCCTTTAAAAACAATACAAAGAATTAACTTCAACAAAACTTAGGCTACCCAAAAATGTGAATAAACTCTATTCTTCAAATAATTAATCCAAATAATAATTTGCATAAACTGGATTTAGCTTTACAACCCACTACATCCCCAGCCATTGCTTTGGATGTTTTTTCTGGAATAATTTAGTATTATGAGTGAGTCTGGCAGGCGCAGGATTACTGGAGTTGTATTGGACTCTGCAAATGATGTCCGCTCTAATGAAAATGACAGATGAAAGATGAGGCTTTGTACAATGCAAGAGCCAATAACCTGAAAACCCTCCACTGTTTTTAAGAGGACAAACTGACAGTGATGTCTGATGTTCCTCTTTAAGAGCGATTGGCTTTGACATGACAAGACAAGCTGAATGAAAACAAGAAGGATGGAGAGCAGAGGTGAGAGGTAGACCTTTCACTACACACAAAAATTATGAAAGGGAACAAATCACAAATAGTTTAACTGTTAGTGTACTGCAACACTACCAGCCAGCAACCTATCAGCTGTCTATTGAATGGTAAATATTAAATAAGTAGTACCTTCGAGCTCCTCAGCTGTGAGTGCAATTGCAGCAAGGAATGGAAATGAGTCACAGTTAGGGACATTTATGAATTACAAAGTAAGTTGAGGGACGAGATGAGAGAATAAGAAGAAGAAACCTACCAAACTCTACAGCCACATCATCTTAGAAAAGCAAATCAAGACAGACAAATGACAAAAACAAGAGTTAACATCTTCATTTCTTTCTAATTTGAGCTACAGTAAAGTTGGTTTGTGTATCTGAAATAAATGCTCGTCTCCACTACTACACAATTACATTAATTACTCGGTCATCACATTTGTGTCAAAAAGTAAATTAACTACATTCATTTAACAAGAAAAAAAATCATAACTCAAGGTCCACTAGCTTGGTTTTTCTGTAGTTTTCACCTGCAACTCTTAAACGGTGGGTGTTTTATGCCCAGTTGTCATTGAGATGGCTCAGTTGTCATCACATGGACCAAGTATTAAACTTCGGAGGGAGACCCTTATCCGAGTAAACTCCATCCGCTGATGAAGACCATGACATGCAGTTAAAAGCTCAGACTTAAGCTCAACTCTTAACTGAAACCTTTTGAGATGTGGTTGAAAGCTCAGAATAAAAGATAGTAAATGGACCTTGAGTTGAGATATTTTTACCAAACTATTTTATCAAACTACATTCACGTTCTACTAAATAACATTTCTACAGTTTCTATTTTGATGAGACGTGTACATCCATTGTTACCTAGTGAGACACAGTCTGTGGTACATGCCTGTGATGCATCCACTGTGACTTCACAGAAAGAGACATATTTAGAGTCAGACGTCTCTAAAGAGCTACTTAATATTTATACACTGCACTGGAGTTCAGAACAAAATACTAAAGGAACGGTTCCTTTTATTTTAAGGTATCTTTTGAAACTACTACAGATGTTTAAGAGTGCCAACCATACAACTATAATAGGATGGTTTAAAAATGGTAGCAATGCAGGATCTGTGTGTGTGTTTGGTTTAAAATGCCTAGAACATTTGGAGGCACTTCTAGATCCTTCCGCTCCTTCACATGTTCCCATTTCTGCCAAACAAGGTTAAATCAGAACATACATAACACCATCTACCACAGTATAGGGCTCGCCTTACAGCACCGTGTTCATTTCCCAGAGCGCACCACAGCTCAGGGAGATGTTGCGTCACAGCCAGAGTTAATGACTAGCCAAAACAGCAGTCAGTACTGATCACTGCAAAGGTTGTTTTGTGCTAGAAACATCAGGCCTGAGAGCTGTGATTGTTTTGAAGCGTGGAGCCAAATGTGTCCGCCTTTATCGGACATCTTGTTTCACATGTTAGTGTTCACAATGTTCCTACTGATTTTGCCCTCCTCCCATTGTAATGTGACATTTTAAGTTGAACCAGCACCATAACCACAGTTTGAATAGGATGAGAGGTAATTGCAAAGGGAAAAGACAGAGGTAAACTTGAAAGAGGGAACAAGGACAATATGAGAATGATAAAGATATCTAAAATCCTTCCAGGTGCTGCCCTTATTACACTCTGGAAGGCTTTCATCTGGTGCCTATCTGCCACGGGAATGTTTTGTATTGCCGAATGGCCTTGTAACCTTGTACACTTACATTCTTAGTCTAATGACACACCATGCGATAACACTGCAGAAGGTAAATCGACAGGGCACGGCTGAGAATGCTTAAATGGTGGAAGCAAAACCTTGTCCTTTGCCATTTCTGAGAGTGCATTTCATGCCCAAAGAAACATTTTGAGAGTGGTGAGAATGAGCTGAAGTCATGATTTGATGTGAGTATATGTGGACAGCCAGGCCTGCAGTGATAGTGGCAGCCAAGCCTATCATTTACTGAGCGCAGGGAGTCATGGCCGCCCAGACTGTGGCCGCCGACTTTTGCAGACATTCTCAGTGTGCAGTCATCCAGTGTACCAGTCAGCCAAACAGCCTTACTAGATGCTTCGTGGCCGGCCCACCCCCTGGAAAAGGACGCACGCTTAGGGGTATATCACATGTCGCCCACATAGCAAAGAATCACCACAGAGGATGACAGAAGGGGTGAGATGAGGGTAGTGGAATGAAGGGAAAGGACAGATGGCAACAAGAGAGCCACAAGAGGATGTACCATTTGTTAAAGGGATAATTCCAGATTATTATAACTTTGGGCTCATTGTTGTCATTTTGGCTGGCATTTTTATTGGTAATGATCACATTACACACATCATAGTAATTGCTAAAGTCTGGAAACATGACAACATCACAACTAGGTTCAATGGGGAAAGAAATTGGAATGGTCTAACAATCAAGACAGGTTGTAAATAACAATTCAGCCAGGTTATCTGCATCATCAGTGGATGGGCATCTGCTCCTTTTAGAGTGTTCACAACTATAGTAAGTATGGTGGGTTTCTGTAATAATTTTACCATTTCTCTTTCAAATAAATTTGTCAGTGACACCAATTAGTTGGATTTTGCAGTTAGGGACTAGAGTGATCTTGGGAAAACGTTGAATAGTAGGTCATCATCAAACCCGATAAGATTATAGGTATCTTTACTCTTTGGATTGTACTTGGCTCTGGTGCTATATGGATAATATCTGAAAAAGTCAACCATCCAATAGAGTGTCAGTGTTGCATGGCTGCTAAAGAATCTTTCAGCTATCTCCCCTTTATGACAGAGGAAGAGACAAAGGAATGAACCCTAGTCAGCACCCTTTAAACTGCCCTGAGGATTGAGCTGATGTCACCATTGTAGCCAGCCAGCATAAAGATGGCCTTCTCCTTGAACAAACTGAATGCTGTCACTTTCTCTCGCTTGCTATAGCTCTTTTTTAAACAACCAACCTGAGACCAGTGGAATTTTCCAGATGACACAGAATGAGACCTTTGTTGTGCATCTTTTGGCCTTCAAATGTAGAGCAGATTATTCAAAGTCAGGATGAGGAAGTAAATCAAAGACAGCGTTTAAAAAACAGACTTTTTATATAACAAAATGTTACAAGAAACTCAGAATTGGTATACTGACAATGAACTAATAGGTAGGATGTTTAATATGAAGGTAAAAACTTGTTCTATAAAGCGTTAAGGGTGGTCTCCACTGGGTTATCTAGATGTAACCTTAGAGAATAAAATGGAACTTTTCGTCTACAACCATTGTGCTTCTAAATCTACTCCTGTGTCTGTAAGCGTTTAAGTTGGAAAATGAAATGGACGGATAAATTGGACACAGGGCCAGGTTCAGGGCCACTTAAGACCAATCTCGGGCGCCATTTCAAAATGGTTCAGTCGCTCACTGGAGAGAGAGGGAGCAAGAGTAAGAGGAATTGCGCTGTAATGTATGAAAACAGACGTAGAAAGACCCCAAGGTGAGCGATAAGTGTGTCCACGTGTTTGGCAGACTGAAAACCAAACCAAACAATCCGACAGTGAAGAAGTTTGCATGTCAGACAGAGGAACAGACATATTGTAAGGAAGCCCAGAGAGCCGTTCATATGTTCAGGGAGAACAGATGGGGAAGCTGGACAGGAGCCAGGTATCGATGAAAGGAAGGTGGGGGGTAAAAAGAGAGGCGGCAGGTAGGCCAGGACGACAACTATAGATGTCAGAAAGTTGATCTAACCCCTGTACCCGAATAATAATTGGCTTAAACGATGGCACTTTAAACATCAGTTTCATAACCGAGGAATGCATCCATGAATGCAGCGAGAGCAACTTTAAGGAAAGGGATTATTTATATCTTGCAAATGTTAGGCGTAAATGGACACGGTTAAGCAATGCTCGCCACAGCCCCTCGCCAAGACCAATATTGTTCCAGCCGATGGAGCTCCTGGGCTGGAAAGAGAGAGAGAAAGGGACCCCCTCCTCAATCACCACCTCCGTCTTCCGCTCGGTAACAGCAGGGTCTCCACAGTATCCTTCAATTAGGTTGTAGTTTATGGCCCCGGAGCCTTGCCGGTCCAGCGTGTACGAGGCCAGGATCCAAGCTTTGTTTCTCTCCACTCTCTTGACCCCGCCACCACCACTCCTCCGGGCCACATCTGCTACCGAATGTGACCCCTCGACTGCTTCTCTCTCCATCGATTCCACCTTTTCTGCTCTTTTCAGTCTGGACTTTCTTTTACACCCTTCCCTTTTATTCAGTCAACTTGTTGCTTACACTCCAACTGAATCCAACATTTTTTTTTTTTTAATTCTGAACACCAGGAAATAAATGTGTGTGCGCGTCTCTGCAAGGAACAGAGAGTGAACTGTTATCATTCCCCAGTTATTCATCTGGTCCTAACGGGGCCATGTCAAGGGACTTCCTACTACTGCTGCTGCACACACAACTAATCCTTACAGTATGTATGACATTAGGAAGAAAGTATTGCTACAGTCAAAAGGAGACTTATGTTCCTTTGGTAGGGGCCACAGCGGACTCTACTACATTTTACACCTGCCCTCTGAGTATGGGGAGAGAGGGGGTTACAAATCCCATAACTCATAAGAGGAACTAGGCCATTAAAATGAAATAGGAAGGGAACAGTACAGCACTGTCTGTCTTTAAGTTTTTAGCAGGCTATTTTTGGCCATTCTGCACCATGTATGCCAGTATGTGGTTGAACATAACCAGGAAATGACAACATCCATAATTCACCCGAGGGCTTGAATCTGAGGTAAAGAAGCCTAATGCTAGTTTAGAGGTGGTCAGCGTAGCTCTGTTAGTTATTTCAGAGCTACATATTGAAAGAGTTACATTACATAAAAGGCACACCGGCATGTTGAGGGAAACAAGTGGTCAAACGTGGTAAAGTGGTAACCTACAGTGAAAAATATGGCCAATAGCAACTAGCTTTTGGTTCAATGGGGTCATTGTGCGACCAGAGCAGGCCTATAAAGCCAAGTATAAGTGTAGTGTATTTTTCAGAGAGTTCAAATGTTGAATGAAAGGAAGGAGACAAGTCTTACATGTGCTCTCATTAGACCTAAATATGTAGTTATGAATAGGAAGATACAAGAAAGGATAGGGAGACAAAGCAAGGATGCATGGAAGGAGGACAGGAAAGGTGTGTAGGAAGGAGTAATGTGGAGAATCTTTTGCAAATAAGCTTGTTGCTGATGTAAAGAATGGTGAGGTAACATACATGGAACACTTCCACTGTTGAGAAGTGGAATAACTTGTAATAAACACTATGACATGTAGATGATGTCTTTGTTATTACTTTGGTGTTAAAGCTGCATTCACTTCACTTTGGCAATCCTAAGTTGCATGAAAGACAATTTCTAAATTCATTTCTTTCCTCTTTCAGATTTGAAGATAACAAAAAATGCAAGCATCAAGTGCACAATGTCAGTAAACTGCAGAATTAAGTCTGTGTGGGGAAGGCTGGCCCACAAGTTCTGTAAGACCCACAGATACTGGCAGCATGATTCACTTCTCTATGGCTACAGGCAGGCACATGCAGTCATATTGTTATGCACAGTCACAATGCCAGCTGGATAGCTCTCCGTTCATGCACTGAAGCTTACCATATACAAACCAAATTGCTATTTGGCAATTGTTTGTAAATCATAACGTCTGTGTCATTTTGAGACACTCTCTTATAGAGGTTTTCAGACAGGTACAGAAAAAAAGTCCTCCACCACACACTGCTCAGGCCTACATTTCTTTCTGGTGGAGGGTGGGAGTGGAGATGGCGAAGATATTGAACCATTGTTGGTAAGTCAGAATAGTTGTTTATGGAGCATATACAGTGTATTTGTTTGCATATTTTGATTTAATTGATTATATGCTTCCAAAATGTTGCCAAGATTTTACATTGATGAACATAAAAGCCACAAGCAAATCCATGGTCTGTGGCTAAAGAAGACTATTTTATAACATAGTTATTATCAAAGTGCTGTTTGGAATTGCCCTCTATTCAGAGATCTCTGATCTGATCTCTGATTCAAAGATGTGCTGTAAAACACTACAGTATTTCCACACTCTCATTTTACTGTAGTGATGATTCTCTTTTCAACTGTACTGGTGAGAGTATGAAGCTCTTTGAAACTTTAACCCAAAACCAGGGTCTGTGGGGCCTTCCCCAATTGTTTCTGCTGCTGTTATTTTCCTGTGTAACATGGTTAATGTCTTCTGTCTTCATTATGAAGCAATCAACAATCTCTGATTTATAAGGGTAATTTAGTCGAATCCCTTCCTTTCCTGATTCCCTACATTCAGACTTGTTTTAGCAGATTTCTGCTAAGTACTCCCACTGCTGCTTTCTACCTCACTTTGTTGCGCTGCATGGCCAAAGTTAGGGTTACTGTAGAGGCTCGCATCATAAAGGTACATTAATGTTCTCCAGAGAGCAGTGCTGAGCCTCCATCACATCTGTAGGTCTAGCATCAGATCATTAATCCATCATTAGAGGTGAGCTGGATGAGTAGGCTGGCTGGTGTATTGGCTGGAAGGTGTAAAGGCTTAGAGAGGTTTTCCAGAGGGCAAATCTCCTCCTCCTTCGCATTAAAGCCCCTGCATGACTTAGACCACATCAACACATGGAAAGGCAGAGGGGGACAGAGGCTAGAGAGTCTGGCAAGAGACTGAAAGAGAAACTGAGAGAGTGAAACATGGAGCAGACAGGAAAGTAAGAAGGAAGGTAAATCCAGACACAACACTTCCTCTGATGACAGGCATGAAGCAGTGCAACAGTATGGCGGACTTTAGCAGTGGCCTCAGAGTGCAGAGATGAGTCCTGACTCCTGAGCAATATCCGGAGCTTTCATTATTAGTTAGTATCCCTCCCTCTGCATCGCCTTTCCGAAGCCCGCCCACCTGCTGCCGCGTGTTGCCATGTTCTTGTGTATTAAGGCCTATCACAGAAGCAGATAATATGCTTACATGATCGTCGGATAGAAGTCTTCTGGAACGGGAGAGTGGCAACAGCTCGCGGCAGTGCAAATCTCCTGGAAGAAGAGAGAGAGAAGGATAAAGAGAGAGAGGAAAAGAGAAGGCACAATAAAACCATCAGCTTTCATGAGCGCATGGGGAATAATAAACACTCCCTGCTATGCTACAGAGAACCCACTTCAATATCCACCCTGTCAGCTGAGATGGGTGAAAGAAAATAAGGAAGGTGAAGGAAAGCTGCAGTGTTAAAACTGAATGTTTGTGAAATGTTCTCTCTCTTCTTTTTCTCTCTTCCCTCCCTCTTTTGGTGTGTGTTTTTTTTCTCTCCTCGGGTCTTGGGCAGTGCCAAGAAACTGCCCCGGCCTCATGAGCTCTGCGTTGCACATCAAGTGTGGCCGTCCGAGCGCACACTGATGTGCAATTTTCCATCCGCTTGCCGTCCAAAGTGGATCGGTACCAGCGCTATCATTTTCTGTCATTACTCATTTCGGGCCAGACATTGTGCGGAAATCCAGACTATTTTGGCAGTGTGAAGCAAGAAAAAAAAAGATGAAGAAGGGGGAGAGAAAGAGAAAAAGAAAGAGTGAAACTTGTGTGACTGTGACAGCAGAAAAGACTTGTTAAGAGGCAACGGTAGACAGGACAGGCTGATCAAGCTGTGCTTGTTCCTTACCTCTCCTGGAACTGTTTGGACGGGATTAGGCCGGCACGGGGATTGGCATCCCCCTCGTGTTTGGCCTGCCACCAGGTTGCATCATCTTGGCTCATGATCTGAAGGATGGCACCCTTCTTGAAGGCCAGTCCAGCCTCCTTACATGGGATGGCTCTGTCCTCCTTAGGGTCGTAGTCAAAGAGTGCCTTCACAAACACCTTGGAAAGGGGGGAAGGGAAGAAAGCAAAGAGCTGCACTGAGGGCACAACAGGAAAAAGCAACGCTTCACTGTAAATGACCTTTCCCTCCATTGCGTAGAGTGTGAACTCTAAAGGCAAACCATCACGGCAAACACAGAAGGTGCTTTACCAACGCTCAGGGTGATTATTCTAGAAAGGTCATTGCAATCAGAAGTTGAAACCTGCAACTGCTGGCCAGGTCCCTCCATGTTGTTCCATCAACACTTAGGATAGACTAAGCCCTGTCAGCATCTTCTAAATGTGGCGAGACTTAACATCTCCTGAGTCAGAGACTCCAGTTGGAAGTGCTCTTTTCTAAATACAAACTAATATTAGAAATCTTTCCACATTAAGGAACAAACCAATACAGAAAAAGCTGTATTCTCTCTCTGAGGAGTTGGTCTAATTGGATTTGGCAGTGGGGGTGGGACACATCTCATCAACACAAAGGAGGTTGTGGAAAAATCTGCAACATCTTTTCCCGTTGTGGGCGAAGAGATGCAACCTAAGGCACCTTGATGCGTCTTCTTTCCAAACTGAGTTCTGTCATGATGAGTTATCACTCCTAAGACACCTCAGTACACGTGGAAAGAGAAAAGAGGGAAGGAGTGTGTATGTGTGATAGAGAGAGAAAACAAGTGGGAGAGAGGGAGAGATTACATTTTTCGATGTCCTATTGATTTAAAGAGTAGCCATGTAAAAAAATTATGTTTTAGACAGAGATGTTTTGTTTGGGTTATAACAGCCGCTTTGGCTGCTAAACCCTCTGGCAGAATACATTCATACATCTACACACTAAGATCTCGTGCTTTTACTCCCTTGGCTCAGGTTTTTTGGCCTGTACATGTTTAGCCACTTAGCTGCCCTTTAATATATCTACACTACCTGATGTAAGCATGCAGGCTATTTTCATGAAGGACTGGCTGAGTGGCACTGCCAAACTATTTTTCAGATGGATTCTGTAAACGGCCGGACAATTTGAAGCATTACAAGATGACAAAGGGTGTAAGTGGCCCACCCTGTCCTGTGCACCTCTGTTACACATGCAGGGTGGAATGATGATAAACCGCCTTCAACCCTGGAGCTACAAACCGGTGAGTAGATCCAGCCTCTGTCTACTACTGATAGATGAGTGTGTGAGAAATGGTGTATCAACACCCCAGTGGGTGAGAATGACGGTATGCTGGTTGGAGTGACAGTTAAACCACCCTCAAAATAAATGGCTACAAGCTACTGTCTGCTGCTGCAGTCCACATGAATGAAGATCATCGTGTCCTACATATGGCTGGGTATCAAACCTCAATACTTTTTGTTACAGAAATGTATCTTTAGCACTTATTTAGCTGTTTAACTGTTAAGTACTGAAAGCTGGCATGGAATGTATGGACAAATTCATAGTCTTCTTTAGCTATTCTTTGATAAAGCCCTAAAGGGTAATTCCGGTATTTTTAAACCTGGACCCTATTTTTACAGATTTTGGTAGATTGCCTCTGCCAGCAGCCACAAACAGGCTGTAATGGCTGCAAAGTAAGTCCACTAAAAGTGCCAGTGACCGGCCCAGATTCTAAGTTCAAGTGTCTGACAGCATTATGTAAATGCTCTCACAGAGAGAGACCTTTTTCTCAAAGAGTTGTTTAACCAGAAACACTGTCATCTTCCTGCCACAACTTTTGTGAGATTTCAAAACTAGACTTAAACAAAAAGGTCTATCTTTATAGGGAGTAACCTACAATGTTGTCCGCAAGGATTACATTGCATTCCAGCCCGTGATGGCAGCTGTGGCGTGGCTGCTGCAGCAACGTGAGAGGGAGGCTGGTTGATGCTCTGATGCAGAACACCAACATTGCTGTGCGGCAAAGGCACTTTAAATATACTTTTGTGAGTAAGTACTGTAAATTTGTACATTTTATATTATCAATCAATTCTGGCTGCAGTCTAGAGATCTTATTGTTAATATTATTATTATTATTATTTGCCTTTTTTCCAGAGAAAATTTTACGTAATAACGTAGAGATGTATTATCTAGGCATTACTTTCGCAAAATTTTGTTTAATGAGGACAGTCAGGGGGAATCTGAAAGAACCGTGGAAGCAGGGGTAGTGATGCTGGGTTGAATGCATTTGAATGTATAGTATATGTGTGTGTCTGTGTGTCTGTTCAAGCTAAAACAGCATTTTTCTTTAATATTTGAAAAAATGGTTTTCAAACGTGCTATTGGTAGCAAAACTCAGGTGGCGTCTCTGCATTAGTATCAAAACATTTTAACAACCTACAAAAAGGGACTGGTTACTGTATTCCCTCTTCTCATTACCATTTTAAAGATTTCTTCTTCCCTTGTACATACATCATTTCCTCACTGCAGCTCACAAAATGTTCAAGCTGGATCAATTAAGCAATTAAGCTGGGACAAGACCGACCTTTGTCTCCTTAGTTGAAGCCTCCTCTTTGACGGCAGGAACAACTTTAAAGGTAATGGCTCCTTGCGACTGGGCCTGAATATTGGGAAAGACAAGATAGATACAGTAGTTTAGGTACACATGGTGGGGCTGGAAACAGCCTGCAAATAATTCACAAAGCACTAATCCAATGAAAGTCACATAATGCAAAGCACTGTTGGACTTTTCAACAACGGAAGGGTTATTAGTATTGGATGACTCTGCTTGGCAGGGACAGAGTGTGTGTGTGTGTGTGTGTGTGTGTGTGTGTGTGTGTGCGTGCGTGCGGGGGGGTGTAAAAGGAGAGGAGGAGTGTTGAGAGCTGTCATCTGCTCTGAAGGCCTTTGTGTCTGAGAAGGCCTCCAGAGTTTAACAAACTCTCTCTTTCCTCTCCAGTCGTCCCCCCTGGCAGAGTTCAGGTCCGTGATGGAACTTATTTGAGGCCTGTGGCGGAGCCTGCTTGGAGGGACTACTAAGCATCAGTCTCATCCAGGGGGACCATGAGGCTCAATGCATGTGGTCTAAAGTCCAGGAAAGACTTGCGGAGTAAGGCCAGTGTTTGGTTTTCAGCACAGCGATGGGAGGCACACGGCCCTGGATGAGTTAGCGAAGGTTTTTGCCATCACAAACAAGGAATGTTATTTTTGCCAAGGGAGTGGAGCTGAAACACAGGAGAAAGCCTTGGACAGCACGCACGCACGCGCACGCACACACACACACACACACACACACACACACACACACACACACAGGAGGATGCAGTCACACACGCAAACAGATGAGGCTTACCAAAATACGAATGATTTCCTCTGGTTTCTTGTCATCCACAGGGATTCCATTGACCTCCTTCAGTTCATCTCCGACATGAATCAGTCCTAACACACAAAACAATCTACAATCACTCTGTTATTCCATTATTCTAATGTCCTAACAGAAGCGAGCTACTGTGTATAGGTCCAGTGCTCACAAAGCCTGGGGATGTGTACAGTACACCAGATTAATGATTATCGTCGTGGTGGCATTTGAGATTGGAAAATAATCAAAACATTATTGTTGACACATGTAGAATTTTGCCTCTGGCTTCACTGTGGCAGAGCAGAAAAACAGACTGGACACAATGAAGACAAAACAGAAAGAAAACATGTGGACAATCTTCTCAGTATATTTGTCAGTCATGTTCATATTTATAAAGTGGAAAAGGACAATTAATTTCTGAATACATCCCGTCTCTGGTTATATTATATATGACTTTCACATGTGACTCCACACTGCTGACTCACATTAAAATGTTTTGCTAGACACAAACCCATGCACACACGGTCGAACCTGCACAAGAGACAAAAAGATGTGGAACTGACCGCTTCTGTCGGCTGCTCCTCCTCTCATGATCCGGGCCACCACGATGGCTCCTGTGTGTTCGTCACGCCGTATCGTTGCCCCCTGCAAAGGAAACACACACATGATTTGATTGTTATCAAGCCATTGAATAGGCGTTACCATCAACCATCTGTTCTAAATATATGGTAGTGTGGCTATATATATGTAAATATATATATGGCTAGTAGGGGCCTACTTAACCTACTAGTAGGTTCAGGAGGCTGGTATCACCCATTTCAGTGAACCAACGCAGTGTGTTCAGACGTGGTAGTATATAGAGTCCGCTTAAGGAGGAGGCTAGGGTGAGTGATGGGTCAAACAAAAACAGGGTTTGTTTCCCATCAAACACACAAAAGTATGAAGTTACATAACATTTCCTAACATAATAATTTAAACCATGATCTTTTCCTAAAACTAAGAAGTTTTGTTTTGAGTGTGGCTGTGTGAGACACTAAGTGAGGTTACATGAGTGATCAACCATGTGAATAGATAACAGCATTCTGAACCTGTCCTGAACCTGTCGTTCAGACCCCTTCTAACCCACATCTATGAGGCTGATATCCACTGATAACGCTCATTCAATCGAGCGATAACATTCCAGTCGGGTGAATTCAAGGACGCAAACTGCATGCAGGATGATCACTGTTACCAAAATGGCTGATTTATGTTTTCTTTTCCAGAAAGAAATGGATATGTCTTTTAAACAACAAACAACAAATATATAACACTATATTGCATACATTTCTTCAAATTAACAATGACAGCTCAACAACAATGACAGAATATCAGCATGCCAACTAAAATTTACAGTTGCACATTGGATCTAACAGGATGGGCAGATGCTGTCGCTGCAGTAGTAGTGGCAGAATGCATGCAATGTCTTTACAAAGAGAGCTGATCTAGACAAAGAGGGTTGAGGGCCTAGCAGGTACGAATTAGCAGACTCAAAACACACACATAAACACACACATTTGCTCAAGCCTTCCCTGTAGTCCTTTATGGGCTTGGTGCTCAGCCAGGAAGACACACGGAGAAGAGGATAGTGTTTCAATATCCTTATTTGAAATGACAGTGTTCAGTGGTGATGCATTTAACAGTAAACCCAAATAGCCTTATCCCTTTACAATAAAACAATAGGCTTAATGGGTGCCAACCTGTCACAGCCCTCCCACAAACATCATTTAGGCACCAGCCTGGCTGGGACTTCGGATAGAATAGGAGAGCAAACTGCAACCCAATGTGTGGTGTCATCCTCGCTTTGGCCTGATGACCTGAACCAGACGTCGTCTAGTCAATACATAGTTTGTCGGGGCTGCAACTCATCCTTCCACCCTCTCCTAAGCTGCTATTCCCATCATCCCCAAAGATTGTTTTTATTTCTGTTGTAAAAAAAAGGTAAGGCTCTGAGACTTCCTCACCCCGCTCACCAGCCATGCTTTATTTCAGCTGTCCTAATCCATTGCCGCCCGGGTCGAGCGCTGGAGTGCAACAACAGCAATGTGTCATTTTCCTGTTTGCCTTCCTTTGATTGGCCCAAAGTAGTTCTGGCTACTACCATCAATGGCAAACACAGGAGGAGTTATTAAAAAATCCCAGCTCCTCAAAGACCAAAGGAGCCTCTGGCTTGTGCCACTTCGCTCATGCTATTAGCATGTCATCTTGGTTGTTTTCACGACCTATTCACAACTAATGGTTTTCCTCCTAGATAATGGTTTCCTCAAGGCCTTTGGGGTGTGGAGATGTAAACAGGGAAGGACACCAGGATAAGACAGTGGGTCTGCAGAGAGTTGCAGACCTAATAGAAAAATTGGTCTAATTAAAGAAACCCGAGAGGTTTCAGTAGGAGAGAAATCAGTGGAGCAGGTCAGTAAGAGGGGAAGGCACTGTCAAACCCCGGTGTCAGGGTCACATACAGTATATCCCCTCAGTGTGACTTAAAGCAGCTGTCTGTGATGCAATGACCGCCAGACAGACAGAGAGGCCTTTTGTGTGTGTGTGTCTGAAAGAATAGAGCACAGCAGGGAAAGTGGACTGTGACAGACAACAGGGTGAGATGGGGAGTCTGCAGGAAATCTCACAGGAGGATTCAGACATGTGGTCATTAACTTTCTCTACTTTTTTCTTTTTGACTCTCCTTTTTTGAGCTGGCTAATGGCCAGTGGTATGATGGATGTTTATATTGTGTCCCCTGGGGTCCCTGGTGGCTGGTGGCAGTCTAAAGGCTAACTAAATAGCAGAGATGCAGACTTGGGCTCAAGAGTCTGTAACGACAATAGGCCGTCTGCACAGACTCCACAGACACGCTCTACACCGCATGTCTATGGTGTAGAGCGTGTCTGTAAATGCCTATCTATGGAATCTGCTCACATATGGTGTGTAGATATAAATCGTGTTTTGACACATATGGCTTAAATCACATGTTAAAACCCTGATGCCATTTAGAAACACCACTTTTACGACTTTTATTGCAAGTGGCAATGGTGATTATAGAGCAGCACATTTAGCATGCAAACACGAACGGATGGGGTCGTGAACCCAGATCTCTGGGAACCAAGGAGACCATTTTATCCCCATTCAAACGAACATGCTTCATGTGTTTTTTAGACCAGCAGAGAAACAAACTCTGGTATCAGTGGACACATTTGCCCATGCTCATTTTCCTTTTACACCTCACTGACTCTCTACTAGGAGTTATTTGAAACACCAGTCATTTTAAAGCCTTTATTGTTCCCGATTCTCATCTGACCCACTGCCCTTCAACGTGATGGGCCTACATAGGCCAGCCAAGCCGGCAGCAAGGGAGTTGGGGATTTATGAAGGGAGGGGGAGTCTCAGCCCCAGTCTGAACTTAGCCCTGGTACGGTAGCCAAATGAGCTCTGCCTGATAAGAAAAGCTGAGAGAGGCCAAAACGCTCCAGTGGCAACGTGAGTGAGTCAGACTTGAGGGTAAGTGAAAGACCAGAGGAGAGTCAGGAGGGAGGTGAAGGAGGTAGACAGAGGGTACATGAGTGGGGGCTGGGGGTGAAAGTAAGAGTGGGTGTGAGTGAGTGACTTAGTGAGTGAATGAATACAAATAAAATATAAATTAAAGCGATATGCTGAGAGATAATGAAAGAAAGTGAAAGAGAAACAAAGCAAGAAAGAGAAAGGGGTCGAGATAGAAAACACAACAATGGTGGCTTTGTTTAGAGAGAGACTTTCACTGGAACTAATATCGATGTCAATAAGTCCTTTACCCTCCTATTAGATCTTAATTTACATATACAAATGAAAAATCATGCTAAGCTTTCCAATGCCAAAAATCAAAGCAATCAGACAAGTGAAATTATTTCACCCCATTGGTAGATTTAAAAGAACACAGATTATCTGTTGTAATACCTCATAACGACAGTTAGATTACATTTGTTGTAGTATTGCAATCATTTTTAGATGGACAGCATCTTTGCTTTTTGAAGGCTGAAACCAGCTTCTCCGGGCTGCAGGTGGGTGAACCTGCACAGGGATCATTTGGAGAGGTTTCCGTGGCTGTTTCTTTTATGTGTGCACAAAATTTTATAATGTTAACAGAATTTTATTTTCTGTTTCAAACCTGCCTCCCAGCAGGAATTGGTCAGCTTGCTTGACCTGAAGATCTGCACGATGTATTGTCAAGGTTTGGGAGACCACACGTCAGCTTTGCATAATTACCTATAACAACTTTCGTTGCAGAGACATCTTGGTTTGTCTTTGTAAAGGCACCAGCTTGAGGTGGAAAACAAAAGGGAAAGACAAAAAGTGGAAGCAGAAAGGAAAAGAAAAGTCCATGCTCAGTGTAAAAGCAAACAGGTGTGAGAAAAGGCACGGGTAAGTTCACCTGTTCACCCCGATGATAGCACCCTTGTGAGATGGCAAAAAAAAGTTACTAAAAGAGGAAAGGACTATTGCTCAAACGACCAAAAACTGTTAGACTAATCAACAACACCTCACATTTTCATTTTTTCCCACTATTTTTCCCAATCCTTGATTATTTTGAGTCCGCCACACTTCCCCCTCCACCTCATTACAATCTACAGTCAGGCTTCATTCTCTCAATCCTCCAGGGGTACATCAGCCTCTCCTGGAGGCCTGACGAATGCCTTGGAAGCACCAAGAGGCAGCTGGAACGAGGGGGGCAAACCCAACCTCCTGAACTCAGAATCACCTCCCCGTGCCTTGATACCCTATGGGTGCTATCATCAGCATCCAGCCATGCATGGCCACTAATGAGGAGTCCCTGCTCTGTTTAACAAATACATAAACAATCAGACTAGAACCTAAATAAGT
>JAVQJL010040758.1:0-29512 GCA_036024295.1 Nannoperca obscura
AAGCTACAAGCAGTGGGAGGCAGAATAAACACATGAGGGAGAAGGGGGAGGAGGGCGGTACACAAATTCTCACTGTTCTTTCAGTACACACCACACTGTCACACACACGCACGCACATCGTGCCATGTTGAGATATGATGTAGTGGGTTGAGATTGTGTTTACAGTCATTACAATGTGATACAACATAGCGAAATTACAAAATAACAAGACAAACACCATTTCTCACTGACACAGAAAGTGATAGCCAAACCAAGTCCACGTGAGGCACTGACACGAACGTCTTCTGACTGTTCGCTCGCATGCAGCATTGACTGCAACAGACAAAAGGGACCAGCACTCGTACCTTTCACACGAGCAGCTGGAAATGAGCAGTGACATTTGGGTTAAGAGAAGGTGGACGTGGTGAAAGAACGTGGTGACGGGCTCACACTTAGTGCCCACAAAGGGTTGAGATTTCATCAGATTTACAATATACACAACATGCATATTTTAAATCCTCAGCCCATACACACGACCATCTTTGTGAGCTTTCAATCCAGGAAGAAAATGTTTTTTAAACACGGCCATTACCAACACTTGCCAATTCTGCCCTTGTATAATATAACTATAATATAATATATAATAAGATTTTCAAATCAATTTCCTGTTACAGCACATTATCTATTGTTTATTACCTGAATACCGAGGCTAGAATCAACTTTTTTTTTATGTGTAAAGCAGTCTCCAGAACAACTATGTCAGTTGCATTAAATTGGAAATCGGTTTCACTAAAATGGAAAGCTTCAGCTACGTTGTTGGATGTTGGTCACTCGGCGTCGGTGTAGCGAGAGAACAGCAGCTGAGCAGCGCAGCGAGTAGGTTAGTTGCAGGGCTGCTGTCAGCCCTGACACTCAGAAGTGCTGGGCCAGCAGCATCCTCGCCGGCGCAGGCTAACATCTGCTGTCACCTCTGCTGCACCATCAGCTACTTCTTGGCCTGGAGAACCCCCCCCCCCAGCTGTCTCTCGTCTGAATGGCTGATAGAGGTGCGGCGGTCACAGCATGTTTGAAAAATCACAGTTTCGACTCTTTATACGATCAATATGATCATGTGTCTTGCACAGTGTTAGAGCTTCTTCCCACTGCAGTGGAGGTGGTAGTGAAAGAGAACAGTGAGCTCAAGAAATTGCACTTTAAGAGCACTGTGCCGTTTATTTTTGTTGTCAAGCTTAAATGTACCTGTTTGTTGTGGGTATATTAAAAAAACAGATCCAGTACAGTGTGTGATGTGTTACTGTTACAACACACTTGTATTTATACTTGTAACAAGGTTGTCACGCACCTGATTTTATTGTCTTTCAATTTAGTTTTGGAGCACTGCTATAATGGAGTTTCTGTATGCTTTTTCTTGTTTCAGGTGAAAGCACAGGGGACGCGTTGTCTGTGTCTCTCTACCTGTCCCTGGTGGTGTCACTGACGGCGCTTGTGGCCTTGGTGGTGTTGCTAGTGAACTGCGTGACCTGCTGCAAGGAAAGGGAGATCAACTTTAAGGTGAGAGTCCTGGCAGGCGGGTAGCCAGACGGACGCACGCAGCTCCACCTGCTCTCCACACCTACTGAATGCACAGTGGGGGTGGATTGTAAGGGACAGTGTTTGTGAATTTAGCTTCTGTTGTGAAATATATGCACCGCTTTTATCCTCCTCTCGACGTAGGAGTTTGAGGACCACTTCGATGATGAGATCGACTTCACTCCACCGGCCGAGGACACGCCTTCTATGCAGTCCCCAGCCGAGGTGTACACTCTCGCTGTGTCCCCTGTGGCCCTGCCTGGACCCCCACACCTCCAACCTCCTGCCCTCATCACAGGTCAGTAGGCCTGTCGCGATAATTATATTATGTTATCGACTTAGCGTGTGACATATCCTTGATCCTCGATCATTTTTGCTGTATTTTCGCGATATTGCCTGTTGTGTTTAGCTGCATGTTTATTCACATAAGAATAAGTTTTCCCTCCATTATTGGACGCAGAGCATAGCATTTTTGCACAGCGCCTCAGCCGAAAGGAACTGAAACAAACGTGCTGAAACACATTTTGTTGTAATTTTTTGTCGCGGGGTACTTCTGTCCACCTTTCTGCTCTCTGTGTAGGAGTTTCACGGTGGACGGGCTCAGTAGCTCCTTTAAACACGCACATGCACACGCACATGCACACACACACACACACACACTCACACTCACACTCACACTCACACAGAGCCACAGCGGCAGTGATCCAAGGTGAAGTGATAACGGGTTTGACTGGAGGCGGAGAAGCCCTGAAGTACTGCCTGCTTCCTTTTGTCGCGCATGTTAACCAGTTGGGCTGTTCAGACAGGACGCACTGCAGAGCTCTGCAGCGATAGTTTTGGCATCTGTGAATTTCAGAGCTTCACTCCGCATCTCTGGGGTTCTCCGGGGAATCTCGATATTGTCCATCATGTTTAAGTGTGCGTTTGTTTACATTAGACATTTTAGTCCTCTCCTCTGCTCTCTGTGTAGTTGGGGCTCAGGCAGCTCCAGCACACACAGCGACAGATGAAGATAAGGTGTTAGGCTACTCTCCTGGAGACTAGGTGTTTAATCTATGTTTTTCCCGACAACTAATAATTCCAACCAGAAAGTTTGGAAGAATAAGCCCAAATGGACTTGGTTTCAAAGCCGCATTCCACAGCTCTGGTGTGGCAATCTTAAATGGCTTTAAAATTATTATAAAATAATTATTATTTCTGGGACAATATATCGTCTAAAAGTTAGTTATTGTAACAGACCTACAGGTCAGACTCATGCACACTCACAGATTTATAATGTTGCACATACAAATTCAATTTTGTCTTTTTAGTTTGGTTAATTTAAATATCAAATGTAAAGAGCTTTTTAATCCTAAACATTCAGGAAAAATACGTGAATGTTGGTGTGTTTTTTGTGAGCTCCTGTCGTCACGTACTTATTTATAGTTCAGACTATAACTGGGACATTGTCGTTCCACAAGAAAAACATGATTGGCTTGTTTGGGATCTTGACAAACATACACTACCTGATATTAGATATTAGTTTGTGTTGTCAAATCTCTCTAAAACACATTTTCAGCAAAATGACAGCGCTGTTTAAGTTAGTTGATTTAAATGAGTTATAGGTGTGGATGAACCTTTTTTTTTAATTGAATCAACACAGTTGACCAACAAATACTAAAGGTGAAATTTTAAATTAGTCTTAATCAACATTGCTTTGTCTCTGCCCACAGAGGGATCCGCAGGCCTCCAGGTAGCACGTCACAGTCTGAGTTACATCCAAGAGATCGGAAATGGCTGGTTTGGCCAGGTAAGGTGGTTTTGTTTTTTTTATGTATAAAGTTTTCTGTTGTCCCAAAAAATTCAAACTTTTGAATACTTTTAGTCTCTGTGGCCTTTAACTGGAGAGTGCTGAAGGTGGCTGAATTTATGCTCTGAATCCGTTTATACACCAAGGTTTATGAACATATTCACTTCCACTGTTTTTACTGTTCATTCTGCAACTCCTCTTAAGGTGGATAATTAAATATACATTTTCTCCAAATAATCCTCAACGTGTCCAGGGGAAAGCCCATTCTTCCCCCTTTTGTCAAATGTGTTTTCTTTAAAACATTTATTTTTCTGCAGTTGTTGACCACTTGTTACATGATGAGGCCACAAAATGCTGTATGGTCTTCTTTTTTTTTTTTTTATATATATCTCGTTTAGTCTAAAGTGTCGTCATGTATTAACAGGTCCTTCTGAGTGAAATCTACACAGATCCAGGTGGCGCCAGAGTGGTGGTGAAGGAGTTAAAAGCTAATGCGAGTGCCAAGGAGCAGAATGATTTCCTGCAGCAGGGGGATCCATACAGGTAAACAGAATTGTTTTACCTTTACCACCCTAACCCCCTTGACTGAAGTCTAATTATTTTGTTTTTAGATGTTTTTAACCAGGTGATCTATAATTCTAAAATGCAATGTTTGATTGGTTAATGAGACTATTTTATATTTACTAGAATTACATTTTACATTTTACACACGAGAGCGTATGGAAGGACATGCATACAGTACATGTGGACAAAAATAGCTATATGACAACACTGTCATGTCAGCAGCACCCTCTACCTTTCCTCTTACACACTGCATCAGGCTAAATCTCTCAAATCTCACAGATGCTATTTTAAGGTATTATTTGAAAGCCCCGATTAACGTCAATATCAACGAGCTTTGTGTTGTTCTCTCTGTGCAGAGTGCTGCAGCACCCAAACATCCTGCAGTGCCTGGGACAGTGTGTTGAGGCCATTCCCTTCTTGCTTGTCTTTGAGTACTGTGAAATGGTGAGTGATTAAATGTTATTTATAAGCACAAAAAAACATATCAACACATTATTACGTTAATTTACAAAAGGTTGTTGGTTGTATATGACTTGAAATATCTTGAATAATGGGCAAAATGAACTGATCTACCATAAATCTGCAATGTGTAATCTTGATTTAATCTTTATTTTAAATTTTCCTTCATTTAGTGTCGAGGAACTGAGAGATAGATGATTTACTATTTCCTATTTCAGCACATCTTCACTCAGGGCTTCGTTAATTGAGAAATCTGAGGATTAGCTCTTATTAGTCTGTTGAGCCCACAGATTCATAAGGGCGCGACCCCTTTAAATACTGTACAACAAGAATACATAGTTGGACCGCCCTATTGACTATCTGGACTGAAATCCTACTGTCTCAATCCCAAATTAGCCCTTTCGTTCATTTTAACATATTGAAGGGACTCAGGCTCCATCATGGCAGCTGATTTATTCACTGTTTCTCTTCATCTATTCTGGGTGGGCAGGACGGGCCCTGACTGCTGGAAGCTCCCTCCCCTCTCCTCCCTGTCCTCCCCTCCTCCTGCCGAAGTCGCATATCTTGTCTAAGCCTGGGACTTCTCACATTCCCACTTCACCCAGTAAAGCAACAGGCTCCATTTACGCTCTCTCTGGTGTCAGCTCCACCAGTTGCTGTGCTGGTGCATTTCTATGGGTGGCACCTCTTGTATATGATGTGTATGGAGACTGTCGAGTTCAGTCTAAAGCAAACTAAGCTAAAGGAACCTATTGGTTGCCCAGTGACAAATGCAAGAAGCCAAATATGTTACCTAAAAATATACACCACTTTGGTGTCTGTTTGATTTATCTTAATAGGGCAAATGGTTACGATCAGAAGCACAGTAGCTTTTTGCACCATGGACTGCACATTTTAATGTAACCCAACCTGAACCCAGTCAGAGAGATGTTGATTCAACATTTGAGGCTGTAGTTTGTCGTAGTGTCGGATAACATGATCTTGAAAAGGGTTTCTAATTCACTATCCTCCATATTAGACACGCCTTTAAAATGTGACGTAATCCATCAAAGTACGCCCTCAAAACATACCTTTAGAATTGAATCAACATTCATTCAACACATAGGAAGTCCCTGCATGCCACTCCCACGAATTATAATTGATATCGGTTGACTGATTGTAAGGTGTGCGTTTCAACTGAAATTGTTTAGTCTAGTAATTATTTTCATTGCGCTTTGAAGCAACAGATATTTTACATGATAACAATGTGAGAGGCATCGCTCGGGAATTTAAAGAAAATGATCGTCCAGATCTGCTCATTGTTGAGCTGTCCGGTGGGTAACGTTTTTGTTTCGGTTCATTCTCACCGCTTTCATATCGTTGTTTTCGGCTGCAGCAGACGGATGTTTTCTGTCAGCAGCTAAAGAGCTGGATGTTTCCCTCAGGAGTTGATAGAGACCAAAATCAGAGCTAAAAGAGAGTGGATTCTGCACTTACATTCACCAGCTGGCTCAGAGACGTGTCTCCAAATGAATGAAATGTTGCTCCAGTTAAGTCAAGGTGGTAACACTCGGTCTTTACTTTTCATCTCTGCGTAAGTGTACCGTGGAATCAGACGACCCTTGTCCTACTCAGGCGGCTATAAATTATCTTGTGTGTGTCTGCGTGTGAGTGCATCACACCCAGGTGTGTCTGGGTGCACAAGAGGGGCACAGGGCCCCACCCCCTTAACTGCTTGATGCCAGGATACAGGATGCCCTTTTTGTGGTAACCACGAGTGAGCTGGCACAACCGTTGCCATGAAGTTTGACTTTATGGTTGTTTTTAAAGGGAAACATCACATCCATCTGCTGTATTAAAATCTGTATTTCATGTTATGTATTAGTTGCTTGTGTGCAAATGTGCAGTCTGCGGCGTGGTAGAAGATTTTAATTTCCTCCCCATGGGTATTAAGCCACATTTTATATGCTTGCATGAAAAAGGACATGCATTTCTGCTGTTTAGGTGACACAAATACTCTGAGTAGCTCCACCCCCACTTGCCTCCTTCCCATTTGTCTGACCTGGCAACGTGTTCAGCAGGGTCCGGTTCGGGTCATCTTGCCAGACATTGCATAACTTTGTTTGGCCGGGGTATTGTCAGCTGCCTGGCCGGTGTCCCGGCATTGTGGTCTTCCCCAGCCAGCACCAGTGACGTCTCTGACAGGAGATGGAAATGAATCAGGGTATCACAAATGCGTGCGAGTCATTAGGGAAGATGGCGCGATGAAGACCAGGTCCTGTTTGTTGAAGGTGATAATGTGTGAGGGGAGCACAACTGAGTGATGCCTATGCTCGTTATCACTTGCTGGATAAGAGAGTTTTGTGGACTTCATCCAAGTGGGATCTTGTTTTACACAATATGTCTCTTTTCTTACGATATATATATGTATATGTATGTGTGTGTGTGTGTGTGTGTGTGTGTGTGTGTGTGTGTGTGTGTGTGTGTGTACACACACACACACACACACACAGTAGTATTTGCACTATTTTCACATGAAACTTCAAAATAACATTTCCTTTGTGTCTTGAATCTGCCCTCATGTTGGAGTAAAAGACAACTTGTCTGCGGCTTCTTACTACTCCAGGCCATGTCAATCATCCCCTAGATGTCGAAACACGAACTGTGACACTGCAGCTGCGCAGTGGACAAGATGAATCCCAAAAAGCCAATATACTGTGACGTTCCCCCTGACAGCCCGGTGATTGACGGCGGTTTTTCCGTCCTGTATCGTCCGTGCTGGGTAACCCTGACTCAAAGCATTTTAGACATCAAAATACATCAACCAACTGGTGCTGGGGCCACAGAATGTCACATACCATAGTGTGAGTGACAGCTTCTAATGCATGGATGTCCTGGCTGGTGCCTGGCCAGGACGTTTAGTCAGACCCGTCTCTGGTTCAGGGTTTCGGACATCAGCCATCTGACTTTTGTCTTTTGAAAGTCGTTGATTTCCTTCATTTATTAGCCTTGTGAAAGCAACAGTCGTCCTTGTAGTGTTATGAAAGTGCTCTTTATTTTACTGTCATTTAGTACGATATACACTACCAACCATGCTCTGCTCTCAGACATTTTGAGCATTATAATTCACCTTGTGGGTAAAGTTTTCCTTGTGTGGTTAGTGTCCTTCTTGACTTCTGGAGGCCAAGTGGCTTTATTGATGGTCCTCATTCTTGTTGAGTAGTAAGTAATCAACAGTTGATTACACTCTTTGCCTTAGTGCCTATAAATAACCATTTGCACCTTTTTAAGTACTTGACCCTTGATTTCACATTGCTTTCAATGGCCCACTTGATCCGTTTTCGCTAACAAGTCGATAAGCTAACAGTGACTAGCACTTAAAATAGCTTCAAATTTCTTTTTACACATAACTCAATCATGTGGTGGCTGAGCCAGACATTAGGCGTAATTGTTTTTGCCTTTCACAGTTAATGTTGTTTCATTAACGGCGCTGGATTCTCCCCCTGGCCCAGGCCCAATCACCTGCTGCGGAGCCTTCACAAATAAAGACAGGCAGAGGGTATCACTTACCATACATTGAATATAGCTCTTCTGTGAAGTCTGCTTCTCGGAGCTGTGTGAGTGCGTGTGATAGATTTCCAGCGTGTGCGTGTGTGGGGCTGAGTGTAGCTGAAGCAAACCGTGTTGCTTACGTAAGACCACTGATCTAAGCCACTTGCAGTGATATAGCTCAGGGAAAAGTAAAGCCTTTGTATAAACACAGCCGCACAAACCCGCAACGCTCAGTAACCGCATGTGACTTGACATTATCAACAAAAGCGCCTCATATATTGTGTGTGTGTGTGTGTGTGTGTACAGCATGTTCTTAGTAGTTAATTCCTCATCAGAACTCCGCTCTGCTGGCTAATCGGGAGTCTCCCTCGCTCCGACTCTGTTGTAAACATGATCTCAAAAGCACACAGAACTTACACCGCCCTTTGCCTTCACATTGAGTCAGTCAAAATTAAATATACTACTACTACACTACAATGTCCACTATCTAAAGTTGTAGTGTGTTTAGACTGCCCTTTTGCACACATGGTAGTGAAATATCAGAAAGGCTGTCAGCCATGTGAATGATAACTACAGGTGTCCACAGAAATTGCCTGCGCACAGCCGAGACCCTTGTTGTAATTCAAATATAGAGTCCCTCAGGAGGACTCAGTCCAACCACAAGAGCCCTGTACATCTGTAATCTGAATAGACGTAAACGCCGAGTTCAAGACTCACTTTGTCATATTGACTTCTCGCAGTGCTGTGATCAGTCACACCGGTAACACAAGACTTAATATCGCTCTCTAACCATGTGTGTGTATTTAATAAGTCGTGGGGTGTATTTAATCAACGCAAGGTGCCTTGTCCTGCTTGTCCACCTCGTATTCTCTCCCCTCCACTCATGAGCTCCGAAACCCAACCGGACGCAGGCACAGTTTATTTCACTGACCTGAGCTGGAGTCTTTTATTTATAAACCTCTGTGACACAGCATAGTGGTCCAATAAACAGCCTTACCCTTATTTGGTCGTCTGGCACATCAGCAGTGAGAAGTGCTGAGAAAACAGGAGCAGGAGAGTCTACTGCCCCCGTGTGGCGGCCTCTGCACACTGCATCTAACCAGAACCACTTGTTAAATTCCTCCTATTGCTTTAATACAAATAAGATTCTTTACGGTATATTACATGTTCATGTTTTGATATTTAGCTAATACAGCTGTGTGTTTCTGTCTCTCTGTGTGTCTGTGTGTGTGTATTTGCAGGGGGATTTGCGGGGCTATCTCTCTCAGCAGGATTGGATGTTCAGAAATGCTGAGTTGCTGCAGCTGCAGAGAATGGCCTGTGAAATCGCTGCTGGTGTCACTCACCTTCACAAACACAACTTCCTGCACAGGTAGCACTTCAGAATTGCAACACTTCAGCAAGCTCACGCTCTAAAAAGGCTCAAAGCTCAAGCTTTTAGAGCCACTAAGCTAAACAGCTGCTGTTAAGGGTAATGCTCACTCGCTCTGTGACAGACAGACATATTTTAATTACCTCCTCAGATGCTTTACAGTTTTCACTGAGCCAACATTTAATGTTTTTCTGTTTAATTTAGTACTTCTTTTGATCATATAGGTGTTACTTCATTAAGAAGTAGTTCTCTTTACACCCTTAATTGTGTAGTATTTATTGATAGTGATAATGTTAGTATATTTAATTGGTGTTGTGGGGGGTTGAGCTTTTTAAGGATTTCAATTTGCGCTGAAATTTCATATATTTAACATTAGACACATTTCTGCCTTTTTAATATTGCATCTTGTCAACACATAAAATACACATAAATCTTGTGATGT
Organism: Nannoperca obscura; assembly: GCA_036024295.1. NCBI lineage: Eukaryota > Metazoa > Chordata > Actinopteri > Centrarchiformes > Percichthyidae > Nannoperca > Nannoperca obscura. The sequence continues at coordinate 9,706 of JAVQJL010040758.1, forward strand.
GGTCCGAGGCATACTAATACAAAAATAGTAACTTTAAAGGGTACATAATGTCACTTGGTAAATATGTAGTCTCGAATGTCGTAAAAGATGATTGTAAAGACTTGGGGTCACTGTTTTACTTCAGTGCTTACTGTTCAACCAGTCTTCTCAGAGTACCAGTATTCTCCAAAAAAGGTGTGTACAGCAGAGAGGCTGCATTTCATTTTCATTTTTACCCCAGCGAGTACTGGATGCCTGGCTACCAGCAGCCAGCAGGGTACAGGGGGCGTTAGGAACGCGTGGCTTGGGGGTAACATACGATGCTCAGCTCATCAGCCCTATTTTGCATGCTCAGAATAAGCTCAGGGAGTTCCAATTACACAGCTCCAATGCATTGCCACAGTGTCAGCTGTCCGCTGCCAGAAGGATATGATGATTCTGCTGTTTGCGTGTAAAGCGATAGCCTCATATTGAGCGTTGTCTTTTAATCCTTGTTACAACTCCAAGGGGGTTCTACAAGCTTCCCTCCACGTGGACTAATTTACTTTACAATTGTAAAAATATTTCTGTAGCGCTTCTGTTCAGAGGCCACAGAAATTGAATGAGAGGTGGCCGATGGTGCAACGCCACAGACCCTCAGGACAAGTGCTGTGTGGGCTGATATCCAAAGCTGAAACCTCAGCTTTGCAATGCGAGGGTGATAATGGTGCTGCAAAAGAGCAAAACACATACTGCACTGTGTGCCTTTAATATATCCTCATTCAGAAACGGTGGAAGGAAGTTTCTTTTGTGGCATGGTTCAGTGATTGCTCTATGAAGTACTGCAGAGTTTGCTCTGTTTGAGGTTTCCTGAGTTTAGATTGTTATTCAATATGTGTTTGTGAGCATTCACAAAGTCTTGATCTGTTACCAAGAACTTTTTTTTCACCGGTTTATTCAACTTGTCCTATTTCTCAAACACAAGAAAAATAGTTTTTACTAAAACAAGAGAAAGCACCTGAAATAAAAACATTAATCCACACTATTCCAGCACTCGTTCAGATGGAGCATCGCATTATCACAATGTAATGTTGGTGGGGATTGAGGAGCTGCTTTCTTTTCCTCTTGATCACAGATAAAATCAAGGAGCTGCTTGCAGAAATGACACCGGTGTCTGGTGTTATAGGAGCCATCGTTGCCATGCCACGTTATTAGCCTTGTAGGGTTAAGATATTGGACCCATTTCCTTACTGCTGTGTTATCATATGCTAGGGCACACAGCCAACGGCAGAGGACAGGGGACAGGAGAGTTTAAAATAAATCTCCATTTATCATCCAGAGGTTTCAGGGGCTCTGACAGTAGCTGGGCCGTGTACGCGCAAGAACACTGGCGTCAGCAGTGTTTGTCGTAACGCGGGGGAAAGAGGACTTGTGCCTCGGGGCTAAAGGGAAACCAAAGCCTGCGTCGACCATGTGTCTGTATAATGCGCAGAGAGAGCCGCGGAGCTCCTTACGCCCTCTCCTGACAGCCTTGCAGTGCCTGTGTTTCCCTCTAGAAACCATATCCTGCTGCTGTACGCACAAGTCAGGAATAGCCCCCCGAATGAGTCTTGTTGCAAGGTGAAGACCAGAAGCAACAGACAGAAGAATTTCCTATAGTTGCCAAAGTCATTTTGTGGTCCTTGCCAGACTCCCTTGCCCTTAATTGTTGCAAGGTTATCTCAGCCTCTAAGGTTAAGGGGAGATGGTGTATTCCTTGTTGATCTTCCTAAGATTTTTGTATTCACTTCACACTGGTCTTTGCTTTAACTTGGCTTTTATAGACACAAATTACTTTTACAGTCAACAAAAATTGACTAACTGGCAAGAACAAGCATCAGCTGAATATTTTCGTTCCAGAGATGATCACACACTCATAATCAGTGAATGATTTGGTATCTAATCCTTCTGTATGCTGATGTTTTTCTCTATGTTCTCATAGTGATTTGGCTCTGAGGAACTGCTACCTGACTTCAGATCTTACAGTAAAAGTGGGAGACTATGGAATTGGACCCTACAGATACAAAGTAAGCAGACAACTTAATTTCATATATTTTTGCAAATTCCATCATAATTGTATGGAACTGCTTCTTGTCAACAACAGGGGCTAGTTACAAAAAGACACTGCACATTAGGCTGGTTTAAAACCGGTTGTAGCTTTACTCTTAAATACATATGAGGTAAAAATGAGGTTTAAAAAAAATGAAGAGAAATTTACACTGGCTTACACGGATGTGTGGAGGAGATTGGGCGTCCATGCTGGATCAGGCAGTGAAAACATTTCTGTTTGTTTTGCCTAATTTATGAAATTTTATCAAAGTGTATTTATAATAAATATTGTCCAATACACATAATAGCGTAATTGGTGCATCTATTTGGCTATTTGTTGCTATTTGTTGAGCTTAAGTCACAAAGTCTATCTTTGTGCAACCAGCTCCAGATGACCTGACAGAAAATGAATTGTGTTCATTGCAGGCAGTGCAGGTGTTTGACTTTGGTCAAATGCACATTTCACTGAAGAATTCAGACCGTCTGCTATCGTAACTTGACACGCTGCAAATGTCCTACGGCGCTTCTGTCTGATGCGTTCCTTAAATACTGCTGATCCTTCAGTTTGGCTGCCTGAATTTAATACACAGAAGATAAGGCCACCCACTGAATCTGTATCTTTAAAGAAAGGGAGCGGTAAAGTGAGAGCTAATAAACAGCCACATTTCACCTGTTGTGCAGTGCTTTTTAATGGGTTTTAAGTTAGTCAGTTTGCCCAAATATTTGCAGTGTTTGCTTGAAAGTTATGGTTTGTAAAAGTAGCTAATATTGTGCAAGACTGATTTTATTTTTTTTTTACAATGTTATTATAGGAGGATTACATCATCACAGAGGATGATGTGTTTGCACCCCTTCGCTGGTTGGCTCCTGAACTGGTGGGCGAGCGCCATGGGGGTGTGATTACTATGGAGCAGACCAAGCCCAGCAATGTGTGGTAGGTACCAGATTGCAGCTCTTCACTGACACTAGAGGACATATTTAAAAACCCATAAATCATAATGACTTTGTGTGAACCTGAATCTAATCCAAATAGATTGCTAAAATGACACTCCTGAGAACGAAGACTTTTAAGTTAACATCCCTATTTTAGGTTTGCTCATGGTATATTGTTAGATATAAAAGATAATCTAACTACAGCCGTGTCCTGTAATCAAAACATACATGTGAAGTATATTTTTGGAATGAGACAAAGTACAGTATGGCAGTAAATTGCTCGGCAGTACACCTCTAGCTCATTTCTGAGGGGAAAAAAGCCCTTTCTGCTATTTCCTGAACTTGTAAATGCCGAACAATCTGCCTAATTTCCAAAATAGAGGAAGAAGACACAGACGCTGCACCAACTAAGCATCTCTCCACACTATACAGTCTTTTCAGACCCTCCCTTACTTCACCACTCATTGCTCAAATCATGTAATTTATTTATTTTACAATACTGTTTTTGTGAGTTTGGGTATTCCTAACTCACCTGATGAAGTTCCATGATTTTGGGTCAAGAGGTTAAGGTTATTTGCGGATCTGGGAGTGTCGTCCTAAAGTCTATTCCAACAGCTATTTTATCTTTAATATACTGCAGGGCCTTGGGCGTCACGTTGTGGGAGCTCTTTGAGAATGCTGCTCAGCCGTACCCGCATCTGTCTGACCGGGAGGTTCTCAATCACGTGATCAAGGATCAACAAGTCAAACTCTTTAAGCCACAGCTGGACCTTCCTTATTCTGACAGATGGTGAGTCTTTGGAATACGTCTATTAGAACAAATTACATGCAAATAGTTTTGTAAAAAAATGTATTTTACTTGCTTAAATCGGGTTTTAAGAGATTGAAGTTATTTGGCCATTAAAAATGTATCTTGTCTGACAAAGAAATGTATGTTGTCGCTGTAACTGCAGGTACGAGGTCCTGCAGTTCTGCTGGCTGTCTCCAGACAAGCGGGCTACAGCAGAGGAAGTGCACCGTTTGCTTATCTACCTGCGGATGCAAGGCCAGAAGGACATAGAGGAAGATTTTGAGCAACGCTGGGATGCTCTCAAGCCTAACCCTTCCACACGGCAGACCACTGTTAGCCACTCCTCTTTCCCAATCTTGGAACAGTTTGCCGATGATGCCCTGCGACAAGAGATCGATGAAGTTCTTACTGTCACTGAAACAAGCAAAGGTCTCAGCTTTGAGTATGTTTGGGAGGCGGCCAAGCACGACCACTATGATGGCAACCTTGGATGTTCAGGCATGGACACAACATTGAACTATCACAGCATGTTCTTTCCTGTGTCCAGTGAAGACATCCGAGCCCATTTCCCCGATCCTGTAGCCAGAGCAGCAGGCACAGAAAGTGGTAACAGTCCTTCAGGAATTCCTGGGATTGTACCAGTGTTTGATGCACAAAAGCCATCTAATGGAAATGAATATTTCATACAACTAGAAGAACAAGGGGAGAGCACCATTGGGGACAATGGGAACAGAGGGCAAGGCATGGACTTCAGTTCAAGCCGGCAAGATTTTGTTGTTCTCCAAGATGTCCGTCTGGACGAGTCTAGTACAGATGCAGATTTTTTCCACCAAAGTATTGATTCCAAGGATTCGTATTTACCAGACAGCCACATCTGGTCATCTCTTGAAAATGACAGTCCATACCACACCAACATTTTCAGCGAAGGGGGGTCCAAGCAAGAGGACTCTCCTTCCTGGAGACAGAGTTTTATGGAACTTCCAGAGCGCAATGGGAACCCTTTCCATCAAGGTGCACCTTTAGAAGTTCCTGAGGTGGACACAGATAAAAGCTATGGGGATTCATTTTTAGGGGATTGTTCAGAAGCCCCTCACCTGGAGGATTCTGTGGAAGTGGAGGGGGAGAACACAGGTGCGAAGGGGTATCTGAGTACAGAAAAACTAGCTGACAACTTTATGTTTCTCACAGAACAGAACCTGATGAAAGACACATCTAGTTTCTCAAGTCCACAGAATTTTCTTTCACCTGGCATAGCCCACGAACCAGAAGTCGCATTCAAAATGAGTTCTTGGGACAACCTTGACACTTTAGGCAGCTTAACCACAGCAGACACTTATTTAAAACCTGCATCAAGTAGCACATCCTCTAGACAGGACCTTTTAGACTATCCAAGTGCCAGCTTGGGGGAGTTATGTCAGTCTCTGGTAGAAAATGAAACACTGGTGCCTTTCATTACAGTGGTCACAGAGGACAACACAAGCAACCAGCTGCCAATTAGAAATAGTTCTTCCACTGAAGACCTAGGTCTGCTGCAGCCCTCAGACAGAGGCATAGACTCTGGTTTTGATTCTACCTCAGAGAGGTTTGAGATTATCATTAGTCAAACTGATGACCACACCCCTGCATTCTCTGAAAGTGCCACTACAGACTCCTTGTGCACAGATGCCAAAATTCCCAGCCTTGATGACGACCGTGGAACCTCAAACGATAATGTTCAGCCCATAGAAGGTAAAATGCCTGAAAGCCTGCAAGCCCAAGCATTGTCCCCAGACAACGGACACAGTGAAGACCTAACAAGTAACGATCTGTTGAGTGAACTAATTGAGGATGCAGATATAGAACTGGAAACCACTCTGTCTGACCATGAAGAATCCTTTATGGATACTAACGGGGGTCCTCTTGTCAGATCTTCTCTGTTGGTCTCTGGGCCATCTTTGGACCAGATCAGCCAGGACAGTTTACTGGAAGACAGCATGTCCACCACTCTACCGACTGTTGATAATTCAGCCGAGACACCAGACTCTTTAGACTCTCTTGACATCCACAGGCTAGGTGAACAAGGAGATGAGCTAAGTGCTCAGATAGCCCAACACAAACTCCAGCCTCCATACAAAATATCAGACAGTGGGTATGAGACGGAGAACCTGGAGTCTCCTGAGTGGAACTCTCAGCCTAATGTCAAAGACCATTCCCCTGTAAAAAATGGCATGAGTGTTGCCGAAGAAGAGGAGGAGGCGGAAGAGCCCACAGTTGCGACAAATCTGGTTCCACCGGAAATCATCATCTCTGAAGTCGAGGGCGTACTTGAGGATCACCGTGAGGATCCCAGCGAGGATCAGCAACCAGATCACGCAGCTCCGGCTGAGGAGCCACTCATGGGCAGCAATTACAGAGACTCCGCCTACTTCTCAGACAATGAATCGGAACCTGAGAAGAAGTCTGAAGAAACGGTCGCCGGAGGTTCTGGTGAAGTCACGTGGCTGAGGAACTCTACCGACGTGGTCAGCGGGGCTGCTGGAGGTCCAGCACTGGAGGTTAGTGTGGGGACAGATGCAGATGCTCTGTTTTCTCAGGGAGAATCTTCTGTAGCTGCTGAAGAACGGGCTGACGGTGAAACGCCCATTCTTTATTTCGGGGGCGAATTACTAGAGGCAGGTTCACATATCGCAGAGAAATGTAAGAAGGAGGCGACGGAGTCTACCAACAATCATGATGAAGATGGAAACAAACCAGAGGTGTTCAAGGACGTCGCATCTCCTGATCAACCAGACCCATTAGAAGATCAAGAAACCTCAACTCCACCTCATTCCGATACCCCATCAAAGCTGTTGCCAGAGAACACCGGTCATGCTAAACTAACCAGGACCTACGCTAGTGATGGTCATAAAATAAAAGAGCCGGACATGGAGGGACGTTACCTGGGGAGGCGGGATGGCTCGGGTTTAGATGGACAGGAGGATGGCGTAGATGCGGACGAGGAGGACGAGAACAGCGACGACTCCGATGATGACATCCGCGGGTACCAGCTGCACAGCTCCAGCTCAGAAAGCGAGGACCACGCCGTGCATCCGGTGCCACTCATCGTCTCGGATGACAGTAGAGCAAAGAACCTGAAGAGCTTGTTGAAACCCACCGTGCTGAACGTCGAGGCATCTTCTTCCCCGTTTCCTGCGAGGTACGGTGCAGATAACTCCAGAAGAGCGGTGTCTTTCTTCGATGATGTCACCGTCTACCTGTTTGACCAGGTAAAGTATTGTGTATTTCGTTAAGAGGTTTTTTTATTTTTTTATTTTTATTTTAAAGGTATCCAGTAAGACTTTTGTGCTGCCATTCTAATTCAACTCCCAACTCATTCTGATATAGGAGACCCCCACCAAGGAACTGGGTGAGCACTCAAGCTCAAACAGCGAGGCGTCAGAGTTCAGCAGCCCAGTGCCCACTTCCAGCTACATGAACCGGTTCACCAACTCTGAAAGCTCCACAGACGAAGAAGGTCAGGCCAACCCCCCCCTAAATGCATGCAGCTGCTGAAAATGGTGGTTTGCCACTTTGCTTGACTCATTCATTAAATCCCCGCAGGTGGCGGCTTTGAGTGGGATGATGACTTCTCCTCCCCTGCACCTGCCTTCCTCCCCAAGACGGATAAAGACCCTGTCTCAAAGGTTATGTCCTCGTCCGCAGCGTCGCGCTTTTCCTCTCCGCCCCCTGCAGCAGGGCGCGTGCTGGAGCCCAGCTGGACCAGCTCCTCAAACTACTCCCGTTTCTCCATCTCACCGGCCAGCATAGCCAGCTTCTCCCTTACACATCTCACCGACTCCGACATCGAACAAGGAGGCAAGTTGAGAAAGTTTTTGCATTTTATTTCACAAATCTAGCAAACAAGATAAAACGTGTTAATTATTGAGCTTTAGAGGTGTTGGTGGATTTATTTTACCTTTTGTACAGAGCCAGGTAAACGTTTTACAGTCTTTATACTAAGCTAAGCTAACAGACTGTAGCTCTATATTGACCATACACACGAGAGTAGTATTGATCATTTCTTTCTACGAGAAAGCAAATAAGCAATTTCCTAAAATGTCAAACGTTTTTCATGGAGTTTTAATCTCATTTCTTGGTGTGTTGTTTACATTTGACCATTTTTAAGAATGTATTTGCATTGTTATTGCCCTAGATATCTTTACTGATTACGATTAGCAGATTTTGTGTGTTCCATGCTCATTGGGGTTTATAATCATATGAAATGGTCATGTTTGAGTAATGTTCATCACTCAGTTGAACACGTTTAAACTCTCTTCATCCTCTCTTGTTGACCTCAGGAAGCAGTGAAGACGGAGAAAAGGACTAGTGATGATAAATGAAGGGATCGTTTATCATCACACTTGAAAAATGAACCTATACTCGCACTTTTTAGGAATGGTGAACGGCTGAATAAGGACGCAGTTTGTGGGGCAGACTACGGATGCTTTTCTCAGGCAGAACTGTTCTTTACCTACACGGAGATGGCCATGAGATCAACGGCTGTATGTTGACTTGCAGCAAATAAGACAGACAAGGCCCAGTCCCAGTCTGAGCCACATCACCTCTCCAGCTTACATCAGTGTGTCTTTTCAGTTCCATGCAATTCCACTTTGCGTTTCTAAATGTTTGCTTTAAAGACTCGTCGAGCGCATTCCAGGTGTTTTGGCTGCTTCTTTTTGTTGTGTGTCCAAGTGCACTCCTTTTCCAGGACTTTTGCATCACCAAAAAAGAAAAAAAAAGAAAAACTTTTGAATCCAGAACACTGGGCTGGCAAACCTACCACTACAGCCAAATAGGAATAAGCTTTTTGATTTCAACAGACATAAAACTGACGATCCAAGTTTTTTTCTCTTGCTCCTTCATGTTGTGCGATTATTTCAGTGGTTGCCTTCTTTTGGAAGAGTGATTTGTTTTTCTCGTAAACCTCTTGTTGGGTGTTGGTCGCGGTCTCCTAATTGGAGAAAAACTACGTGTGGTGTCCTTCTGTAGCAGCATGCGAAAAGGAAGGGTTGAAATTTAAGAAGCGCCATCCATGCAATGGGTGATTGGGTAACTTCTTCAACTAAATATCCCTCCTCTACAGAGGTGATGCACTGTATGTTCCTTTATTTATGTTTTAAGGAACATTTACAGTAAGTTGTTTCATATTTTTGAGACATCTCAGTAAGAATGGTGGGTGTTATTAGACAAGGATTGTCATTAATCCTTACAGAGTTCATCCAACTGACAGACAATTGTGAGGAAAAACAAGTTCATCTTCATTTTATGCTCTGAAATGTGCAGGACGTTGCTCGGGTGGTTTTGTCCCAATTGTCACGGTTTTATCACAGTGCCTGTGATGCTGTAAAAAAAAACAAAAAACAAATACACAAAAAAGAACAGCTGCTGTCCCCCATTTACTATCAATACAAAAATTCAAATCACATGTTTTAGTGAGATGTGTAAAAAGTGGGAGATTTTATTTTTAAATGTCAGAATGACAAAATGTATTGAGCTGTTCGTAAACAAATGTGCAATGAATTTCATTAATTAGTTGAAGTTTGTGTATGAGTTCATAGGAAGACCTGGTGAACGTGGCATTTCTTCAGGAATGGGCAGGGACTTTAAGCTTCACACTAATTCACTACTAGAACAAAAAAAAAAAAGCACTGCTGCATTTATCAACTTCACTGTCCTGAACAGAGTTTGTCTGCCTTTTTGTTTTTACTTTGTGTCAAACTTAATTAACCTGTTCAGATGGTATGTTCTTCCTTAAGGACCCCTCCGGTTGCATTTTCATTTTTGTATCTTTTCATTTGCAGGCCAGACATCGTCTCTGTGGCTGTACAGGGTTGGGTGGGGGGTGTGATCGGTTTCTCTATAGAAGCATAATGCAAACGGTTATGGAGCAAGGTCTCCGAGGTTTTCATGTACAGGTATAAAAGCACAGCTCTTTGAAACTGTAGGTTATACAGTTACTGTATTGTTCCTTTCTTTTAATGACTCAAAACATCTAAAGATGTTGTCACAAATAAACTGATAAACAGGTATACTGCGCCTGTAGTAGATAATGTCCATCTCCCCCTGCTCCATACAGAAGGCACTGTACAGTATCTTAGACAATGTTAACCTCCGTTAAAAACCAGCAGCCTGTGCTTCAGTTAAACTTGAACATTTATTTAAGGAAATCTTGTTTTATTTGACTACAGTATACATTTGCTTAATCTTGCACATTTGAGAAATGTAACTTAATGTTGAACTGTACCTGATGTATGTAAATGTAAATTTTTTTCTGTCTGTAAATGGGAAATGATGTAACTGAGTTATAGGTATGAGGTTTCATTTTGTAACTTAAAAGCTGAGTTGATCAGAGGAACATATCACAGTCATCGGCTAAAAGCAGTTAAATTAAGACACAAAAGCAGATGTGAATTCATTCTGTCCTTTAAACTTGTAGATTTAAAAAAAATATTTTTACTTCATATTTATCATGCTTAGTGTAATTGAATGAAATGTTTATAATTACACTGTTTAATATGAAAATAAATGCAAATGAACTTCTAATTACGGTTTGTATCTTATGTGACATTTTCTGTGTAGGTTGGTCTCTCTCTCTCTCTCGCTCGCTCTCTCTCTCTCTTTCCCCCCCATCCAGCAGGCAAGGACACCCCTGGAATGTAATCACTGTGGTGGGACGGAGCCAGAACGAGTGTGGGAGCTATCATTTAGAAATAGCTTGGCTTTATACACACCGGTTTGGAAACTAACTCCTAACTGGAGAGCCTGGTGACCTGTCCAGGGTGTTTCCCTGCTTTTCAGGGATGGACAGAATAACAAACCAGGGGCAAAAACTCAGTCGATTCACAGCAGGCCAAGAATGTCCCAGTCAACACTGCGTACCAATTCAGCACATAGTTGTAAGTTGTGGCACACGTGCTAATAAAGTTTACTTCGGGTTTATTTCCAAAACAAATGAAAACACTACAGTAGCACAAAGAGAAGTCATCAAAAAACGGATGTTTAATAATTACCTACACATGCCTTCAAATACTCTAAGTGATTACATCAATGATGGCTTCATTCCATTAAGTGTACCAGTCATTGAGTGAGCGTACACAATACCCGAGCCCTGGAACTCACTCTCCTAAATGGAATGCAGCCGTCAATGTAATTCATGTCGTCATGTTGGCTCACTGTCGCATCTTACTGGGAACCGAGCCATTGTTAGTGTTATTTATTACACCTGTGATTTTCCTAAAAAGACAAGTCCAAAAGTCTTGTGTGTAAAACACTATGATTATGCTTCCATACTTTCATCCTCGCGGTCCATTTATTAAAATATAAATAAGTGATTTACTCTCTTGGTGTTAGGCCACAAGCCGCAATCAATCAATTTGATTTCCAGTCCGACAGAAATGATGTGAGAACATAAAGTGATGTTTTTAGACTTTTATTTCACATTTCAATGCCCCTTGTAAGAAGAATGTCGAGTCATGGTGACATCCAGACCTGTGCAGTTTCCACAGTTGCGGTCATATCATGGTCATAGCAGTTATGTGGATGGATATGATACAAACAGGAACAACGTTCCTTATTGCAGGACGATAGAGATGTATTCTTCTCTGCAGTCGCTTGTAATTAAAGATCAGATTTTCCAGAAGTGTGAAGATCTTGTATTTTGCCACTCCTTTCGAAAAAGCCTTCAATATTAGGAAGGCTTGTCGTAGCAATATGGGCAACAACAACAACAAAAAAAACACTATTGCAAACATATAATAGGCCAAAACATGGAGACACAAAAACCAACAAATGCAAAATAAATAAATTAATAAATAATTGAAATCATGCAAATGTATGTCAGGCAAAAACAAACAAAAAACAAACAAGATTCTAGAAACCAAGACAATTTAGGCTACAGTGGGATTGTGTGATTGTTTGTTACCCAAGCCTTAGCCCTTTTTCAAAGTCCCACCCTCTTAAGTTTTCACAGGATATTGTGTGTAAGAAAGCTATTGCTAGATCCCAAAACACCCAGTAGCCAAAGCCTAGTCAGAGCAAACACATGCACTCACTTCTACACAAGACTTCAAGATCCTTTCTACTGTAAATGCTCTTGTGTTCCCTTTTTCTGTTGTGTCATCACTGCATACTGACATGATCTCTGCCTGGGAAACAAGCCAGGGAGTAACATTCACCCATCGATTGAAGAGTCAAATCCAACCAAAACATACAGGATATACTCAGTTGTTGTGCATTCCCTTTACACGAAGGGATAAGGGCCTGTGGGAGAAAAAAAAAAAACGTGGATCCAGGCACAAACAGGACAGGGGGGGGGCAGAGGAGGAGGAGATGGAAGAGGGTGCTACACTCCCCCGGCGTTCCCGTTCACTTGTGTGGGAGGCCGCGGGGGGAGTGGGCTGCGTGGCGATCCAGCAGCAGGAGGATGGGGGGCGCGGGGAGCCTCTGCAGAGTTCCCCCTCACACAGATGTGCTCCCATCCTCCCTGGAAGTCAAACGCACGTTAATGACTGTCAATCCTTGAAAATACTTCCGCATTAACACATCATTTCACGCCTCTCATGCACAGACCTTCTCATAATTATCTGCTAATTTACTTGCACGTTACAGAGCTTGTGCACTAGGGGGGGCACTATCAAGGCCACAATATACTGGAAACATCTTTGAAACCCTGTTTTATAAATCTAATAAATAAAATCGAATGATGATGGTTGTTCAGCAAAACATGTAGGTGGGGGTAGATTACTCCACATGGGATTTGTTGACACTGTTGAACATTAAAAGCAAATATTACCTCACAATGCAGACTGACAATACAGCTGTGCCCTTGATGATCATTTATAATATAGATATATGAATGAGTATATATAGTATATGTATATAGTCTTTTGTTTTCCTTCTGCTTTCATTCTATGATTGAAATATGGATCAGAGGAGGTGTACTTTAGGATCATGGACTCACCCCTATACCAAAGTCCCAGGACTGGCCCTTGGGTTGCATGGGCCCCACCCCCAGCCTGTGGCAGACAACTCCAGGAGTCTCAGCAGGGAAGCCAGGCACCCCATCTGCTATGGTCCACACCTGGAGAGAACAAGAGCACTGAACCTAACACCAGCCAATCGTGATTGATTTTTGGTAAAACGCAGTATTCGCTAAACTAACACTGACCTGGTCCAGCGGTCCCACAGAAACCGTGGTGGCGTTGTTAGAGATGAGCTCCCAGGCAGAGCCCTGGGGGTAGCTGGGGGTGAGGCCCTGTCTGTACCACAAGTTACCTATATGAGGACAAAAATAAATTCATTAATCAATTACCTCCAGTTTTGTTTAGGGAGTCTTTGGTTATAATAAAAGTAAACTCGTTTGGTGTTTACTGCTACTCACTGTTTTCATCCACAGCAAAGACAGAGGTCCGCCCCACAGAAAGCTGCCTGAGAGTCTGCCTGGGGGGAGACGGGATGTGGTACCAGCATTCTCCTGTAGAGGGACAAGAGCGCTGGAAGTTTGGCTCTATTTAGTCTATTACTGCCTGGTGCATGTACTCAAATAATGAAAAGCTTCTTTGGCTTTCAGTGATGCATACAGGCTGTGCATTTTGTGTTGATACACTTTTCTATTTGAACATTTAGACTTTTTGTCTTAAAGAGGTGACACATTAGAACATTATTTATATTCATATTTATGTTCTTTTACTGCCTATGCACTTCTGGTTAGATTCCATCTGCATTTTGTTGCTTTGTACCTGTGACCTGTGCAATGACAAAGAAGTTGAATCAATCAATCGATCAATCGATAAATGATTGTGAGAGTTTTACGTCTCCAACTGACCTGCAGGGTTTTGTGGGGAAACGGATCCTCTGTAGAACACAGCTCCGTCCTTGGCGATGGCCCACACCTGGTTGGCTCCGCCGATGGAGATGGACTTAAAGGGCTGGTCTGTGCCCACGTGTAGCCAGGAGCTGCCCTGTGAGATCAAGCACACTGGAGATAAGTGTTGCAGAGAAGAGACAAATTCAAACTGACACTTTGAAGGAATTACAACGAAACAATTATGTAAGAATCTAAGATCTAGGAATATTCAGTAGATCTAGAAATCCTTCCTGCTGAACTCGCTGTCTTGTTAAAGATCTAAAAGTAAATGTCAACTATCCGAATGTTGTTTTTCAGCATTGTTTCTCACCGCAGGGTTTTGGGGGCTGACTCCCAGGCGACACAGGACGTCTCCCTTGTCATTGAGGGCCCAGACAGGGACATGCTCCATCCTGCTCTGGGCCAGGCATGGCATCAGAGAGATGACACTCAGAGGGATGGGCGGGACCTGCTGCCATGGAGCTCTCAATGTGATCTTACACTTCCTATACGCAGAATATGTGATTAAGTCAGTGCTGAAGAAACTGTGAGTTACAAACCACAAGAAATGTGTGAGTGTTTACCTCGCCCATCTTCTGCGCCTCACAAAGTCTTTCATGGTTTTGTGGCCATGAAATGTCCTGTAGGATAGGGTTTAGAAAAGTCAGACAAATGGTGCACCTCCTTTTCTTACAGTGTTGTAGATAACATCCTGAGAAATAATAACAACAGTAACGTACGCAGGGAAGTCTGCAGCGTACTGCCAGCCTTCCTTGTCTGTCCCCCCAGGGACGCTGTAGTCCAGAGCCCACTCTGACACCTGGAACACAGTTTGGTGTTGGAGAATCAGCTTGTGACGAAACAAGCAGCTAAATGTGTGTGCACGAGGAATTGTGAATCCATCCCACCGACCCAAGACCACTGTGGGGAGGGCGGGTGCGTGTTGCCTTTGGTGCACTCCTTCAGTCCGCTCTCGTCACTCCACATGGGGCGGTCTGTAGGAAGTCCTCTGGAGCCAAACCCCCCCCCCCACAAAAGTTTATGTTTTAAGAGACAGACCTGTCAACAACCTTTTAACAAGCACAGCGACTAACTGCGAAGACATCGTTAAAAGACCAAATGTTCCTACTTGTCTGTATATCCTGTCATTGGGTTCCATCTTTGATTCTCATACACATGAACACTCCTGACATCAGTCTGCTGGTGCATCTGATCTGCATCTTCTGCAACGCAAACACGGACATGATCAACTTAATGCAAATAAGTAGTTACACATGTGTGCGATTCTACAGCTGCAACAGGTGGTAGAGTCTTGCACCATGCGTAAGCAATTGCCCACGGAACTACAAGCTGTTAGCAAGGACATAGTGCATCGATTCTCTTCTATGTGTTTGCAGGTGAATTATTTACACTGACACAAATTTGACATTCTGCAGCTAATGATTATTTTCATTAGAGATTACATTTAGATTATCGAAAAAGCATTTAGCATATACATAAAACAAGATACATTTCCATCTCAAATGACCAGATTTTACTAAAATTGTCTACTAATTTATTCATCATTTCAGCAGTAGCAATAAACACGACAAACTGAGATAAAAAAAAAAACTGACTGGGTCACTGATGCTGTACAAAACGTATTAGTAGATGTCTACGTGGGCATCTTTACCCGGGTTGGACTGTTGCCCAAAGCGCCCACTGTAGACCCAGGCGGTACCGTCCCACCCGATGCCCCACACCAGCCCCAGACTGTTAGACTCTACACAGCGCAGGTGACCCGGGACCTGCCGCCAGAACCTGCAGCACCATACAGCGGAAGCACCCAGCGTTAGCCACGTTATCGTTAGCACACGGAGACAAAGTGCTGCCACACAGACAGCGTAAAAGAGATTAGCAGCACAAAACAGTACCCACCAGGCAGAGCCGTGTGTTAGCGTGTTAGCGATGTGTTGACTGACATGTAGCAGAATTGAGATTATGTAGACAAAAAAAAAAAAAAAGATGACGGGAAACCAGGTCAGGAGAAAGAGAGAAAACAAACTAAGCTGTTTGGTATCGGGCTCACATGAGGTCACAGGCCAGCGCGTGTGCCGTTGCCTCCAGGGAGAAGGACGGATCGTGGACCATGACGTCTCCTTTTGAGGTTGTGGACCACAGGGCCTGTCTGGATGGGAGGCCCGTGATCCCTCGACACTCACAGCAACAGTCAGACAACAGGCACAACTAAACCCACAGGACAGACCAAGACACAACATGGAACGTGTGTTAAAAGGTGTTAATTGTTAAGTTCTACGCTACATTTTCACTTCAGTGTCTGCTGCATGCTTGGTTTATATTTATTGTCTGCGTTTCTGTGTAACTGTTACCCAGTCATTCATGTCCTTTTCAGTTTGTGCTGCCAGTACCAGCGGCCACCTCTGTTTGGTCCTTTGGGTTGTGTACACAGCGAAGGCATGCGGGCAGTCCCTGAGCACCGGAACCAGCGCCGTCACTTCATTTATAAACACGTGAAGGTACTGAGACAAAGAGGCGAGAAAATGAGCCTGCTTAATGAAATACACGAGGTAATCTTGCTCTTGGTGCTGCCTATGCATTTAGAATTGAACTGACCATAATCTAGCAGCAAAACCAACCTTTTTCTCATCGTACTGTGTGTAGTAGACAAAGAAAATGCTGTCCTTCCTGCCGTCGGACTTGGTGGACTGCTCGAGAGCCACACTCACATCCACCCAGCGCTGAGGCTTCCAGTCCCTCCACCAGCGCAACGCACCTTTGCGCACCCACACCGACTGGCGAGGGGGACGCGGGAGGACGCGAACACATGCGGACACAGAAAATGTGACAAGAGAGGAGGATACAATCAATCCGAGGCAGAGAGGAGGGCGTTCAGGAGAAGCAGGTCCAGTCTTACGTTGCTTCTTTCCAGCGGTTTCTTGCTGATCTCCTCTCTGTGCTCCTGCTGCTGCTGCTGCTGCTGTTCGCTCCAGGCTGCAGACTGCACTGGGGTCAGTGACAAGGAGCTGGTGAGAGGGCCTGACAGAGAGACGCACAGGTGAGACGTTTACGCAGACAGACAACCATAGAGATGACAGGTACAGTGCATCTCTATACGTGTAAAAACACACCACGGGGACACACGGTGTACAACATTCAAACAACACAGACACTCAGATATAAACTGACAAACTGACGTTGGGTTTTTTAACGTGTAAATTGTAATTGACTAAACACACGACTCTTAAATTCTCACTGCACTGGTTGTCTATATACCTGTGGGACTGAGCCAGCTGATCTGCGAACTCGCATCCACATCGCAGCCTCCACCAGAGATCCAGGTCCACACAGGCCCGTCCCCCTCTCCAACACCCTGAGAGGTCTCCAAAGTCCCCAGGGCATAGGTGGCGGCAGCGCCGCCGCCGTCGCCATCGCCCGATGAGGGCCCAGTTGCCTGTGCGCTTCGGGCCGCTTCTGCCCCCTCCAGATCCACGTTCATCCAGGGGACGTCGTGTCCGGCAGCCTGAGGGGTCGGGAGTATCGGGGCTGGTGTCGGCTCCTCGCTCTCTTCCTGCGATGCCTCTGCGATGGACGGCTGGGGCGCGGAGGTTTTGTCGCGGTCCGAGAGTAGGCTGTTGATGAAGCTGTCGCTGGCGGGGATGAATGGTTTAGGGGCGTCCTGTAAGGCGGCTTTGGGAGGGTCCTCTGCTTCCAGGGGAGGTGTAGGTGTGTCGGCTCCCCCTAAAGGGACAACACAGGGTGCTGCTGCCTCAAGGACCGGGGCGTCGTTAGTGCTGTTTTGTGGGTCGGGAGGACCTAACTCTGAGTCCGAGTCAGTGCAGCTCAGAACTGAGCCTTGTGAGGCCTCAGTCAGATGGCCACTAAACCTACACTCGTCCCTATTCAACAACAAATACACGCAGACATAGCAGGGGGGGAAAAAGGGATATAAATACGTCGGTTTCATTACAAGATTCAAAAAGATTCACCTTGATTATTCACACAGACCTGGGGGGAATAACCTCGTTACTGTTGCCCCATTGGGCAGAAACGGGGATCCAGCCGCTCCCGCTTGGTTCAGACGGGGTCACACCCATTCTGAAATACAGGCCGCGGTCCTCGCCTACCGCCCACACCTGGCAGAAAGAGTCAGACAGAAGAAAACAATGTAGAACAACAAAGATGAAAACGCAATGATCGCTGGCACATGCCCACACGCCTGTAATAATGTCACACTTATTTACTGAGCCATTAAATACATTCACTAGAAAGAATCACAAGAAGGAAATTCAGCAACAACGTAAGAAAACTAATAATCGGATACATGTGGCAGAATCCATTTAAATGTCAAATTAAAAAAAAATACAACTTTTATTCACTCTTTAGTTGTATCAGAGGCACAAATAGGACACAGGCCTTATACTGTATAAGGCCATATACTGTAACACTGGCACCTGCCGCCTCACACAAGCCATATCCATAATTGTAGCCCTGAAATATGAAATATGGGATATGATGACGACGGCTTGGCCAGCTTCTAATTAGGGAGTCTCCAATATGTCAGGCCAGCAGGGATACAGTCCGGGGATATATATAAGGCTGGGCCTGAGGTGCTACTGCTGGGGCATTGGCTGGAACTGCTGGCTGTACTCGTGTTACAGGGCAGCAGCGGGGCAGGACGAGAAGGCTAGAAGGTACAAGGGTTGGGGGAGGGGAGGAGGTGTGAGGTGTGGGTTTGCAGTGCTAGCAAAGTCCTCAGCAGTGAGATACAGAGCGAAAGACTTTCTGCCCCCCGATCCTAGCCCTGACCTGGCTCGTCCTGAAACCAGATCCAAAGTTGAGGGCAAAGGGGGTTGTTCAGAGGGGAAGCAGCTAGAGTGCAGAGGCTGGCCGGGGTGGAAACAGGCGACAGTAAGGCTTAAAAGGGATCAAAAAGACTGTCTAATTGTGTTTTAAATAATAAAATATATAGACAAATAAAATCTAGTATATCTAGACAGGTTGTCTTTTGTGTCTAATGCGTTTAAATGTTATGGTGTCAATACATTTTCATCCAATCTACTTTTACTTTTCTCCCTCAACAAAAAACTGAAGAACTGTATTATTGTACTTTAACTGTACTACTCACGGAGTCTTTTTACTTCTAACTCCCCCAACAGTAATAGCTACAGTGTGAAACCTACATTATATGCATTTGTTCTCTAAAACACAATTCAATTATGCATTTGACCGAACCTGGTCATTGAGTCCTACGTCCACCATCATCATCTCCCCTCCGATGCTGATCCAGCCGGAGCCACAGGGATTGTGGGAGTTCACGCCACGCCTGAACCACACCTTGAAACGGCATACAGATAATGTTACCGCCACAGTGAGCAGGTGGCTGTTAAGAGCTTTAAGCGTGCGAGTAGTGTTGATTCACCTTATAGTCTTTAGTGACCACCCAGACCACGCTAACTCCAACGGCCACATGAAGAGCTTCGACCTCCTTTCCCGGTGATTCCACCTCTAACCACGACGCGCCTGGGAAGAAGCAGCGAATGCTGTGTGTTCACTGACACGGCGCAAAGTTAGAACCTCATCTCGGCATGCCGTCCCCCTTATCTGGTAGTTTAAGTTGTGTTTTGTAAAATATACTGTCCTACAAGGCTACCGCTAGAAAAAGGTGCCTCATATACTATGATGCTGTAACAAAGAAATCTGATCTTGGTGTTGAAATTAACAATTAACAGCTTATCCAGAGAGCAATTGTATTGTAAGCTCAAGGGATGGAAAAGTCTTATCCTGATAAAACCTTCACAATCATAAAATGATCACATAAGAAGGATTGTTAACAAAAAGAAAAGAGTAAACATGACAGATAACGGTAAAATTATTCTGGGGGGTAAATGTGAACTACAGTGAATGCTGACCAGTCGGGCTGTCCAGGCTCAGGCCAGTACGGACCAGCAGGTTCCCATCCCAGATTAAAGCCCACAGCAGGTCTCCGGGGCCTGCAGATAACTGAGCCACCTCCTTGGGCACTTCTACCTCCTCCCAGCCGGAGCCCTCTGGGACCCGAGGGTGGATGCCCTCCCTGAACCACACCTGCGGGGGGGGGGGGGAAATGAAGTCATAAGGTTGGACTGGGGGGGACTTGGTATAACATGCTCCTGGACTTGAAATGATACATCCGACAT
>JAVQJL010040771.1:0-14193 GCA_036024295.1 Nannoperca obscura
TTGTAAACTTACTATTACAGAAGATATGACAAGAGTGCATATGTGTCTGAAATCACTCCCTTGTTGACTCACTCCATGCAAGACTCAGTAGTTTACATCTAGTGAGCAGTAAATTTAGATTTCGAACACATAAATCATCATTATTTTGCATCATCACTGACAGATGTTTTGTTTTGACTGTAACTTTTACATATAAAAAATGCAACATATTGCATTGTGGGATTGTTAGCAGAAAGTTGTGTGCACTATATTGAGCATACATTTCACACTTATAATCACAAAAGACACTTTATATGCAATACAGTACTATATGAAATACACTACACTATATGGTAACAACAAGACCAAGAATGTGTTAGTTCATTTCTAAATACTTTCTGAATTCCCTACCCTGTCTGTGACTCTCAGCCCCAAGACCACTGGTCCCAAGAATTAGCTGACAAGAGCAAGCCAGTGACCAGTCTTATAATTTACTGTAATACATGGTAGAGTCTTTGCCTTGTTATTGGTATTATATTTTCATTATTTCACCCACCAGGATGTAGTGTAGTAAACTGTACTGTTTAAATTACACTACCATAAATTCTGACCACTGTTGTACAGGACAATTCTTTCCATAGATGCCAAGTTTATCTGCTAATAGGTAATATAAGTTTGTTTCCTATATAGTGAGCCATATATTTATCCAGAGAACGCAGAAGGCATTTGTCTGGTGATTATAAATCATGCACAACACAAACAAAACTGTGGCCCACTCGTAAAAACATTGCTCCATAGCCCTAGTCAAAAACAAGGTCTCTTCTAATGGCCTGTACATAGTGTATGTCTTTGTTTAACAGTTGTATTGCAAAACAGTTTTAAGATCTGCATAATGTTTGGTATTGAAAATAAAAATAGACCAACAGGTATCAGTTTATAATCATGTTTTGTAAGTACAGTTTGGTATGCAGCACAAGGGGAAATCTCTAACTGATTTTGTGTGTGTGTGTGTGTGTGTGTGTGTGTGTGTGTGTGTGTGTGTTCAGCTGTCCATGCCCATGATGGACGTCCACAGACATCCGTGCTGACGTACAATTAGTGCACCACTCCTCTCCATATTTAGCTTAAAAGAATGTGTACAGTGAAGTGCGGATGGGCATACAGTATTTATCTGTCTATCTGCATGTCATTCTCTTTGTGAAAAATACAGCTCAAACACTCCAAAGTAAGAACAATGTAAGGCACACTCACTGTGAGCTATCAGGTTGTCAGATGGCAGTGCATGTTAATGCTGAAGCCATCAGCACAGCTTCATTGTTAGAAAACTGTGCTTTATTCTTGAGTTCCATTTGAAATGCTGCTCTACCTAAATTATTATTGGACTATTGGAGAGGTTGCTGTTGCCATAGCAACATTATTGCTCCAAATTTGTACATGATTAGTAGAGAGGAATACCTAACATAGATCAGCTTTGCAGGCAGCATTTCTCCAGAATAACTATATGAGTTTAATGTTACTGAAAACTGTTGAGTTTGTCCATTTTGGGTTTCTGGTGTAAGGACAATTGCTTAATTTCTACAGTCAATAAAGACAGTATTCAAACAGTATTCAAATTCAAGCAGTAATATCAGACCAAGTGCTAGATGACTCAGGACATGGTCAGACTGACTTTAGCCCTGAAAAAAACCTGTAACATCCGATCTTATATTCTTATAAATTTGTGCAAGGTTGTGGCATCTGATGATCCTCCAGTCACTGGACGTCTAAAGTCTAAAAGTCTGCTTATACCAGAATCCGACAACACAATATTAAGTGTGACACCCACAGGTGTGATTATTTCGGTGTAATGAACCTGACCTGAGGCAAATGAAAAACAGTTTCTCAGCAGAATCCTCATCCCTGCTTGGATTCTGTGAAAGCTCCCACAAACAGCAAAGCCTTCCCTTCCTGCCATGTGTAAAACCATGGTCAACTCCTTGACGTAAGTGTCTCTGACTGAATTGTGTAAAGTTGCTGACATAAGGGTGCGCTGTGCTCCTATTGGTCATCGTCATGAAACACATCAAAGAGATAACAAACTAGGCGAGAGAAGATGCTGCATTGTATTCCACAATGACAAACCAGTTTTGTTCCTAACACCCCGAGTCTGTCAGGTCAGGGCTGATGTTTTGAGTCTGATCCCAGCATTACTGGAACTGATCAACCCTCTCAATTCAATTCAATTTTATTTATAAATGTATTTATCAAATGCTGTTTAGAATCTTGTTTGACAGTGGAACTTTTATATTTCTATCATTTCTGTGTACAAGCAGGCTCTAAACATGTTAGATAGAAAACCCACTACACACCACCACTATTGCAATATTCTCAGTATATGACATTGTTAATTGGGAAAAGTTGTATACACCTGCTTGATTTTTAAGATTTTTAATGGCAAAGCCCCCCCACACTACTTAGTGCTTTTATTAAGCAGAGCTTAAACACCAAGACTATTAGGTCTGCTCTTACAGGACCAGCTCTTTCAGTCAATTCTGCTTTTTTGTGAGAGCTTCTCAAATGTGTAATACTTCACCAAATTGCACCACTTACCACACCTTCATACAAAGTCTCAAGACCTGGCTTCTTAAAAGGTCAGACATGTATACACTCCTAATGCACAAAATATGTTTGCTATCAGCAGTGGTGGGAGAGGTACTAAGAACTTTTACTAAAATAAAAGTACCAACACAACAATATTAAAAATACTCCATTACAAGTCCTGCATTCAAAATCGTAGTGCCAAGTGTTATCACCAAATTGTACTTAAAGTATCAAAGTAAAACTATTTTGCAGTAAAATGTCCCCTGTGACATTATCATCGATATGTAAGCAGTATTATACATTACTACAACTTTATATACAGTTAGCTATTTTAGGGGCAGTGAGATGATTAATAGGAAAGGAAATAAAATAAAAAAAACAGGTCTGCTTCACAAATTTGGATTTTAATAAATCTCAAAAAATTGCTTTTTTTGTGAAATGTTGAAGCGTTTTACCTATTTGGACCTTAAACAATTATTTAAATGAAATTTAATGAATTTAAATGATTTAAATTAAAGTGGGAAGTTAAAAGGTAAACTGTTCCCTTGAAGAAACCTGTAACAATGCATGGACACCTGAAACATGACAAGGAGCCACAACTGCTTTGTTTGAAGGACTTTCGTGCCAAAAGGGTCGGAGCCAACTTTTTAATACTTTGTACTTCACAATTCTACCATATTTTCTTCAATGTAAAATATGAATCTGAAACGTAACTAGTACGGTTTTTACAATTCAGTTTTATGACTTTGACATGTTTAGTGTGTGATATTACCATTTTACCAACTTTTAAACAATTTCTGCTAACATCAGTACTGTTGGTTGTTATCTGTCTCTGCTCTACATGGCTAATGTGTGAAAAATGTGCTTAATAACAGTAGCCTACTGCTCATTTATGTTCTGCTGCTCTACACTGCTTTGTATAGGCATGCATTTAGAAGACAAGCTAATTGTATTGTTGTGCCTTAGTTGTTGTTTTGTTGTCATTCCAGCATCATATGTTTGTATTTCTGAACCTGTCACTTCATAGGTTTTACAACATCTTGCCAACAGACTGCACATAAAAATGCCACATTTACTTTACACATTTAATTCAATTTTAATTTAGTTTGTTCAATTCTTTTGCAGACCATAAACAGGACATGAATTTAGGGTTTCACATCTTGACCTTGGAAACAGTAGTTGGCGACAGGCTACAATCTCACCACTAGCTTGTGTAGTTGAGTAGCTGTTAGCTAGCTTTCAAGCGTGTCACATGATATTTCTCAGGAGATGTTATCCAGTTGTCATGGAATTGTAGATGTCCACTCCTCAGGGACCTCTCATCTATATTGGTATGAAAGCTTTCAGATGTTGATATGATGAACATAAACTTGTGAACACGATCAACTCAACCTATTATAAAGACACCATCAGAGCACCAGGGATGCAAAGAGCTAAGTAACCCTACTAAGTACTACTCTAGTGCCGTTAGGCTGGTGCTCCCATTTCCATGGCAACCACTGAAGTGAAGTGGAGTGTTTTAGCTGTTCCAGTCTAAAGATAGAGCCATTATGAACACACCAGTTGGGCAGCCCAACTACAGTGATCATTTTCAACAAAGGCAGGAAGGGTGGCTAGAGCAGAGGATGGATGACAATGAATGTTAAGTGGCACACACAGAGATACAGCTTGAAAGACAAATGGCCTGTTTTTTTCTCTATATGATCTCCTCCATGAGCTGAATGGCAGATGGGAGAGTGGTTATCTCAGGCAGGTGTCCAAATCATGATTTACATGATGATTTGATTCACTCTTCTAGATATAAATATGATACGTAGCAAACTGAGTCACAGAGTAACTGTAATCATAAAACCTTGACACACCAAAACAACCACAATGTAACACAGTTTGATAAATAATCACAATGTTTCAGACTCAACATATATCTGCGTTGTCCAAAGTCGTCACATAAATCTACACATAAAACAGCTTTGCTGACATGGAACATTAATGTATCTTTTTGGTCTAGTTTAGGCCAGATACAGTCAAAAACTCCAGAACAAGCAAGTATTTACAACGCAGATGATAAAGGATGAAAAAACATTGACATCTTACACATTGTGGGTTGTCAAACAGCAAAAAGGAAAACATCAACAGGCCTAACAAACATGATGAGCTGATGTCACTTCAACTAATGTGCACCCTCAAAGAATAATCTAATATGTCCATGTCAAAGACGACAGGCCATCCTGTTCTTTTCTCTCTTGTAATATATTTATCATCCTGCCTTGTTGTGGCTCATAGCTGCACACATAATTCCTGTCCAGGACAGAATGTGAGTGGGTGGGAGGCTGTGGATGTGTTATGAAGGCCTCTTCAGAGAGACAGGCCTTACATCAGGCCAACCGACGCCAGCGCAGATGCTCCATACATTTCCATTCATTAGAGACACAGTGGAGAATGTGGCATGGTCATGTGGCAGGGTGAGGCATGCAGTTAGTGGGTGAAGTCATCTCTTTCAGTTTAGACATTTCTGGCGATTTTGCTTTGTGTATTACTTTTGTGTCTCACGGAATACCCAAAGATAACTCCCCTTAAATAAGCCCTTCAATTTACTAAATAATAATTTTAGGCAGAACCATAAATCATTTAAGGACTCTCATAGTCTAACACCAAAAATAGGTAAAGAAAGAAAACTATTGTCCTTACAAATACAACTAATTCTAATCAACATAGTGTTCAAACCAATACAATTCACCCATTTCTTGGTTGAATCCATGACATCATTGATTACATCAGCAAAAGCATAAAACCAAGAAGTGTATGGTTGCCACCCCATTTGACTGCTCAGAAAGTTTGTTGAGTGTTGGCGAATACTACTGATGGGTGAATGAAGCCTGAAGAAGCTTTGGAGCTTTCTTTCTATTTGTGCCAAAACCCCCCAGCTCCAATACTTATTATTTCTTTCTAGTGTTTCTATTATTCTCCTCTACTTATCCCACTAATGTGCCCATCACGTAGCTTAGCTGCAGAACAAAGTTGTCCAACTGATTGACTGATAGACATTTGAAGCTTTGGACATCAACAAGCTACAACACAATGTATTGAAACCAGAATTTTTGCCGAAACTTGTTCAAGAGACATGACAGACTAAATGTTGGACAGCGACCACTACAAAAACACATGCCCATTCTTCCCCCTGATGCTCTGCATCTGCCGGGTCGGGCTATTATTAGGCTGATAGTGTGTAGAACCCGGCATCACACAACTCATTACTTCTGTCTTCTGTCATATTGGTACCTAAACTCTTATGTCGGTCACAAGCAGTCTGTGCTGTATACTGCCTATATTGTGACTATTATTTTGGCATTATGGTTACATGCATTGTTTGTTGTTTGTACAAACAGGAAACAGATTAAAGTTTTTGTCATCAGCATGACAAGCATATCTAATCCACCGTAGCCTGATCTGTAACAAGCACAGGCATGTACAATACTGTTCTTCAGTCTCACAGCTGAACATGAATTACTAAACTGTATTTTCAATGTCATGCATATTGTCTCACTGTTGTGCATATACAGTATGTTTGATGGATGGTGTAGCTGGTCTCAGGCCTGTCACAGTTATTAGCTACAGCATATCTCACCTCACTGTCATTTTTGGCTTCTTATTTCCAGAGCCTTGTGCCGTTGACTGCAGTCATAACGCCAGCCGGTTAGCTTCAGCTGACAGAAATAGCTCTGGTGTCATGCATTCTGTCCTTTGAACACGCATGTCCTGTTGGTAGGGTGGTACGGTGAAGGTGAAGGTGCAGGTGTTTACGTGGGTCTTATCTCAGCTTGAGTACAGAGTCATCATTTGAAAGTTGATGGTTGGTCCACCACTTTGGTCCAGACTGAAATATCTCCACAGCTACTGGACCAGTTGCTGTGAAATGTGCATCAGACATAATGGTTGTGGACATAAATGCAGCACAGTTAGAGAAGTTGTTGTGGAAGCCTCGTGTGAATCAGCCTCTGCTAAACTAGTGACAGAAATTATGCCAGCTACCTCAGTGTGATACTACTGTGTACATGCTTGATTTCAATGCATGGAAATACAGTTTGAAATGGGTTGCTTCCAGTGTGCTGGCTCTATTCCAACAGACTTTATTGCCACACAAGACAGGTGCCCCCTGTCAAACAATGACGGCCTCATCAACATCAACAGCAGAGCATGTCTCCATGCACATTAATGTGTCAGTGTGTTTGTTTGGCAATCCTCCACCAAACTGATTAATCTAGTACAGTACTAATGTATCAAACACTCACATAGATACCTGTTTAAGTAGCTGGAATTCAATTAAATAATGAATTATTAATTTATTTCATTAATTTCAAAAGAACATATCTATGCAAATCAAAAGGAATTTATTGTAACTTTATTTTCTAAAGAAGACAATTCGTTAGCTGGAGTTATAAAAAAACACAGAAGATGTGACGATAGTTTTCAACAGTGTAACAGTGCTGGTTGCTGTTGTTACATTTTACAGTAGATTATTGTCCACCTCAATTACAACATATTTAAAAGTTCTAAAGAGGCATCATACATCTGCATTTCAACTGAATCACCATGTCTATCACCATGTTCTTGATAGTCATCTTTATACCATCTAATAAATGTCCTTTCTCTTTTTCAAAACACATTATAGACGTAACATCAGATTAAGGACTTTTTTAAATTAAGGACTTTAATTTAAGCATTCGCTTGTGTAGAAAAAAATGTATATTAAACAATTCGTTTGGTGAGTTAGGACACAGCCTTGTGGTGCTCGTGTCCTAATTATCCTAGAAGATGACAGCCCAGAGTTTAGATATGGAACTCTAACGTTAGTCAATGCAGATTCCACATTTACTGTTTTAGACCTTCAACACAATCCTAAAAGGCAATGTTATTAGATTACTCCGTAAGGTAATGATTAAGCACTTCCCTCAGGCACCTGTGAAGGATCAGGCAGAATATGTTAGCTTCATACTAGTGAAGTCCAAAAGGCCACTTCAGCCAAGAGCATAGCTGGTGAACAGATGGATGTAGAGATGGACAAAGAAGGATGGGTGGATGAATAGAAGAGCAGCAGATGGGTGGTATGTTGTCCAGCAGCACATAGCAACAGGGCAGCTGAACATACAGCTGAGTAACAAGCTGCTGCTGGCACCACATAAGCTCCTGACTGCAGTTGTGGTGATGATAACAATGAATTAACCATTAATATTAATTTAATATTCATGTGGTTTAGAATTAATGTCTGTAAGACTGGGGCTAATATTTATTAAATAATCATAAATACTTCACATTGTCAGATTTCAGGTAATTCAGTAGTCCATCTTAATTAAAATTCTCTTTTAAAGTACTTCCTCCCTGCACCAAGTTACACTGCTTTCTTGTGATCCAATTTCTGTTTGCATGGTTAAAACTACAACTCTATAATCTTTAAAAACTCCTTACAAATATATATTCACATGTTTTAAAAGACTGGTCACTGTAGATCTTTGGTAAACGTCACTCAAACAGGAAGAAATACTATTTTCAGCAGTGGAGAATCAATATTTGGTGCTCTAATAAGTATTTGGTCACCATAAAAGTGTATGTGGAATTAAGATAAACTACAGTGTGTGTGTTTATGGTTAAGAAGGAACATGTCCAAAAGCTATTAAAACATGTCAGTAAGCCACACCATTGCACTTTGGGACAACAATGTGACACAGAAAGATATAACAGGCTTTGGATACACACAAAATTGTTAGTACTAGACTACAACTAGGAAGGTTTTATTAACTATTAGAAAAATACATAATAATCACCTTGTTTATCCTTGTATACCCTGTAAATCCATGCTAAATTGCATCTGGCCAGTAGGCCTGCCTGTAGATACCTTCTGGACCTAAGCATCAAACACATGGACAAAATGATCATATGTGGTTAGCAAAGCAAAACTGCATGTTATTGCCAAAAACTGGATCCAAACATAGGATTGTTATGCTTGAACAGAAAACAGTGTTGAAATGATCAGAATCACAAATCAGGAGCTTTTAACTGCTGTCTCCATCGAAAACCAATCCATGCTTCTGCCCACATGTGCATACATAAGCGCCCTCACTCCATCTCACAGCCCTCCTACTGTCACACATCCGCTTAATCCCACACAGGGAGACAATTCATGCAAGGCAAACACATTCACACGTGCTCGGGTGAACATACAGCACAAGCATTATATAGTATTTGTTGTAGAAGTGCCACATTTTTACAGATGTTGTTGAATTGATGTGAGACTCGTTCCAACACCGGTTTTAACAATCAAAGTAGGACAAGTCACAAAGGGTGATTCTGAGGCCTTTATGAGTTTCAATATAAACCCCAAATAATCATAATCATGTACATTGAATCTTATGAAAGTGTCTAAATGGACTTTACACAGACATTTACATATTATATTTACATTTCCAAAGACAATCCCAAAATAAATATGGAATTCAAGAAATTGCATCTAGCTTTCACCTAAAGGCAGTTAAATGCAGTGTCAGCTTATAGAAATATCCGTCTTTTGTGTTACTTTGAGGAAGCATTGTCTGTTGTAAAAGCTGCTACTGCTTTATAATCTGATGCTATAATGTGTGTACATGTGAAGACTTGCATATACTCAATTCAATTCAATTTTATTTATATAGCGCCATATCATAACAAAGTTATCTCAGGGCACTCATACTCATACTATACTGTTAGAGAAGCACAAGCACAAACTTTCACAATAACATACACTCAAAGACAAACAGTGCTCTCTACTGGCTTTGATGGGATCTTAGACGTGCTTCCAACAACTCATTATCATAAAACTTTTCCTGCTTCTTTTCACCAGGACTTAAACCAGGAGTTTATTTGTCCTCTTTCTAAAGTCTATTATTTTCCACTGATCACTGAATTTAATAATGCCACTGAGCACACTGCCCTGGGGGGGTTCCAGAGTGCAGGCATTATGACCACCTGTTTGTGACAAAGTCCAATATGCAGTTACAGAGTGTAGTACTCGAGCCCAAAGTGTACCGAGCTGAAATCAACAAACAGCATTTTGGACTGTTGGTCAGACAAAACATTGGAAGGTATCACCTTGGATCTTGAATCTGGAATATCGATGAGGTCATTATTAATCTCTTTTCCATGACGTTTGATGTTTTTACATGTCTGTTCAAGCTCAATGTGTTTGATTTGATTGAAGCTGCTTTGTTGTATGAAAGGTTCTAGACATATACTACTAAGCGTTGATTTACTAATTAAACATTCAGTAAAAAAGAAAGTAATAATAAAAACACGCTTTGGGTTGCTAACATTGGCTACATAGGGGCAAGAACACCAAACTATCTGTGGGGTGAGAACAACAACGTAACCTAGATGCTGTAATCATTCTGAAGTCTTCCAGGTAACCATGATATAAAAGGTGTATGTTTATGGACATGCCAAATAATGTGAGGTTAAGGGTGGATTCCTACATGATCAAACTAGCAACTTGCTTTCTAGCTTTGTAGCTAGTGAGATCCGAGAACTTCAGGCCCTCACCTTGACTTTCTGAACTTTACCCTTTATAAACAAAGAAGTTTCCAGGACAGCCATGTACCAACACACATGCATCATAAAATGTATGATACCAGTCTTGATTTTGGCTCGATTTGGCACCTTCCTGTATATGCTTATCCCTTTGGTAGGGTAGAAATAGGCCTTGAGTACAAGCTAAATCTTAATACACATTAATCAAAGTTTGATTGTAAGATGTAATGATAAGCTACTGTATATTGTGGACATGCACACATAGTTTTTGTAATACAACTTTTACTCGACTGACTATTAGAGATAACAATGCTGAGTTGACTTTCCCACTCTGTGTTATCATGAGGTCTCACATAGAAATGCAATACCGATGGTTTCCCACCAGGTGTCAATATCTGTCTGTGTCAAACACTTTGAAGCATCAAACCATTTAGCACAGTTGCTTTGGAAAGCAGGATTACTGGTAAGTAACACAGCAGGAAGCACGTTTGACATTCAAACCGAGCATGCACCACCCACCACAACACCTAATTAAGTCTAAATTATGGCAGTACCATACACGTGGTGTCATAGCCGGGTAGTTCCAATAACTTTGTTGTTGGACCCCATTGGTCACACTGGAAGGTGGAGTGAAAAGCCAGCTGTGGTAAAGAGGTGGGAGACGTGATATTGTTGTATATGGAAATAAGACTCATGTTCATAGTGTTGCATTCAGTTTACATGTACAGAAAACCTCCACACTAATGGATCTATTACTAGATCACATTTTAGCCAATCATCCTCGTATTCCTGAAGCAACAGACCTTCACTTCAACATCCCTTTGTGTTTTGTTGTTTTTGTTGTTGTTGTCATTGTTGTTTTGGTTTTGTTTGTTTATAGCAATGTGCCATTTTAGTGCTGAACACCTGGAAATGTAGAATGTAGATATTCTCACAGGGTGAATTGGTGAACTTCTGCTACTGTTCCGCAGGGTAACTACTAACTAGTCAGTAACAATAGCTCTCTGGGGCTAGCTAACCATGCCTTTTTAGTGCTTTGATGCCTATAGAGTGGACTCTGTGTTCTGTCCAAGGTCAGAAATGCCAGCACAATACTCTATTGGTCAACTGCACAGATTTGTGTGAAAGTTCAGCAGAACTCCACATGAAATGGCACCAATCAGTTTCAAAGAACTGGAAAGTATTGATTTTGCTATAAAATATATATATATTTAGTCTTCTGTACTGTACTGTTAATGCAGCACTGTAAGAATGTAATGAAGCAGACTACATTTTAAATTTGGGCAAAAAGATTTAAGTAATAGCTGGTAAATAAAGGCTAGTGGCAGGCGCATGTATAAGCAATAATCTCAAAATGACTTTTAGCCATTTTAAAGACATTTTCTGTATCACAAAGTTGAAAGTGGAAAAAGGATTAGAAAAGAGAAGAATAAAGTCACTGTGACCCTCTCTGGTTCCTGTGCAAACATACAGACACACTGTTATTAGAAGGAAGATGCAGTGGTTCTTGCACATTGTACACACAAACGCACACACACCAACATGAATTAAAACGTGTATGATCTGCCACTAGCTTTTATGCCACCACACTAAATCAATTTAACAGCCATCTATCACGTCATCCAACAGGAGGGAAACATTCCTTCCATCCTCTTGAACATCATAACCCATCCACACGATAGATATTTAGCACATTCACACACACAGACACACACACATATTCTCTGACCTATAGCGATAATTAAAGAACATGCTCATTCAAGCTGCATGACCCGGGGAGGAGTGACATACCTATGGAGTTCCATCTGTGTGTTATTAGATGTCCAGCGTGTCTGGCTCTTGGTGTTTTCTGGCTTCACTGAACCCAAAATTGATGATCCTTGATAACCAGTATCACAAAGCTGGTCATCAGACTGCTTAGTTAACCATGTGTTTTTGTATTAAGCTGACCAAAATTGTAGCATTTATAATTTTTGCTACTACTACTACTTTTAATTATCACTCCATTGAGTCTAAAAAGCTTAAATACTCACAAAGTCACCTGATGTTGATGATGATTCCACTGATTTACAAATCCAACTTGTGACAAAGTGCTTTGTCCAATGTATCTTTTTTATAATCATCATAATGGGTCTGCATACACACAAACACACACACATAGACACACTGTGAGGACTGCAGGGGTTTATAAGAAACATTGATATCTTATTGGAAGGGAGCTATGACATTTACTCTGAATGTTGGAACATCACTGTTGTTTATGGAAGGCCAGTGAGGAATGCAGAGCCAAATCACTGAATATTCAGTATGTTCTCTAAATCATCTAAGGCACTTTCATCTAAAAAATTAGCACGTCACCAAAGCTGAAACCATGTGGTTCCCATTGTGTGTGTGTGTGTGTGTGTGTAAGCTCCTACTTATACCAGCATATTTTACTTTGAGAATATGCGGATGAACCATTTTTGAATAATATGAATGAATAAACAAACAAATGAATGTAGGATGAATGAATGAATTGATACGTGGATGGATGGAGCTGTGTTTTCATCTATATATAATTCCTGGATGATGTGTGATGCTGAACAGGCATTCAAGATTCATTCATGCATAACACAGCTCAAACTGGATAAAGACATTTTAAAGATAAAGACAAGGTGCATTCATTAGCATTTTTTTGGGGGCAAACTCCTTTTAAATTAATCATGGCTCAAAATGAATTCTACACTAGCAGTCCCTACAGGCTGCATCACACCCAACATTACAAAAGTGTTGGACACAACCAACAGACATTTTTTTCATTCTTTACTGAACTAGGAGTTTTAAAGTTTTACAGCAAGCTACACTAGATTTTCATTTCTTCATCCTATGTCAAAAAGGAGAAATCAGTTGAAATCAGATGATTTTAATCAATAGTTTGGTTCAAAGGTGTCTCATTGTGCCACAAAGAACTGTTTCAGAAAGCAAAACCATTTTCAGGAAAACACTGATTCCTCATAAGTTTGATTAACATTTAAAAGACTGTACCTCTGGATTTGCTTGCTTAACTTTACTTCCCAGTGAATACACACTGTTACACCATTGCCAATATTTTACTGTTTAAATTCTTTCAGTTGAAATGAGTGAAAGATTAGTGTACTTGTTCTCTCTGGCAGTATAATCAAGGGTAACATCAAGGCATTAATGAAAATTAAGATTTACAAGGTTAAGGTGAGTTAAAAGTTAGCAGTAAGCTAGCTAGCTAGCTGATATGTGATCTTCTGGTTGAAAACAAAAAAGCTACAGTATTGCTATAATACTGGACGTCAACAAAGACCCTTCACAGCCTAGAGTTGCAGTTTGGGGTAACATTTTGAAACATGTAAAATTAGAAATTGATCATCATTACTTAAATATATCTACTTCAAATAGATAAATATCTACTTATAACTGTATCAAAAAGCAATTTCCCTTCTGGGATTAATAAAGTATTTCTGATTCTGATTCTGATTCAAATGGAAAAGAAGAAACCACCATCATATAGGCAGGGGTGTCAATCTCATCCACAAAAATGGCTAGTGTGGCATCAGGTTTTCAATCCAACCGAGCAGGAGCACACCTGCCTTGACTCATTTAACCAACTGATTTCAGTCTTTACACAGTGTATTAGTGCTATCAGCGAACATGTGTTTTTTTAGGGTTTTTCAGGCTATGAACACACATCTTTATCCTTTTGTTGTTAGCCCCTTTTCTGTGCAGCCCATCTATGGTTAGCTAGCAAACGTTAGCACCCACTGGCAAAAGCCATGATTTTTTTAAACAAAATGTTTAAATGTTTAACTAGTTTTTTTTGGGATTACTAACTTAAAATATATGAACAATTAATTAGATAGTTAGCATAAAATCCCTCTCTTTTCTCTTTGTGTTAGACCATTTGATATTTTTGAAGATTTATCTTTAACTCTGGGGCACATAATCAGAATTAGAATCAGAATCAGAAATACTTTATTAATCCCAGAAGGGAAATTGCTTTTTGATACAGTTACAATGCTCAATAAAGTTATTGAAAAAAAGAATAATAAACAGTAGAAAATAGAGGGTGTA
>JAVQJL010040773.1:0-10322 GCA_036024295.1 Nannoperca obscura
AGCCAGAGCCCAGACTCAAATCTGATTGAACATCTCTGGAGATCTGAAAATGGCTGTGCACCAACGCTTCCCATCCAACCTGATGGAGCTTGAGAGGTGCTGCAAAGAGGAATGGGTGAAACTGCCAAAAGATAAGTGTGCCAAGCTTGTGGCATCATATTCAAAAAGACTTGAGGCTGTAACTGCAGCCAAAGGTGCATCAACAACGTATTGAGCAAAGTCTGTTGAAAATGTATGTACGGGATTTCTTCTTTATAAGAAAATGCAAAAATCTCAAAACTTTTCATGTTGTCATTATGAGGTATTGTGTGTAGAATTTTGTTCCATTTTGGAATAAGGCTGTAACATAACAAAATGTGTAAAAAGTGAAGCTCTGTGAATACTTTCCGGATGCACTGTATTTGCCTGGGAGTGTATTTGTGCTGGTCAGTTTGTTGAATATGATGCAGGAGTCAGATGGCAAATAGCCTAGCTTAGCATTTAGACTGGCAGCTAGTCAGGTTCTGTCCAAAGTTAAAAATACACCCATAGAGGTCACTAATTAACTTGATGTATCTTGTTTGATTGATTTGTGCACAAGCAAATGTGATGTTGCCAGGTTTGGTATCATTATGTCTATATAGAAGCCAGAACCAAAACTGTATGTAACAATTAAACAAGTCATATACATCTTGTTAACTTGTGTGCTTTAGAGGTGTTTGCAGGTGTATTTTTTACATTGGAAGAGAACCTGATATCCTTTCCCACTGCTTCCAGTCTTGATGCTAAGCTACACTAGCTCCTGCTCTGTACTTTAACACAGCCATGTGATCAGTAATGAGCTTGTCATCTTACTCTCATAAGGAAAAACAATAAGCATCTTTTTATTACCTGTGTGTGTGTGTGTGTGTGTATGTTCATTGAATGTTCCAGTTTGTCTAAAACACTCTGCTTTGACAGTTTTATTGGCAAAAGCCATTCACTGTAAGTGTTTGTGTGTGTGTGTCAATGTACATTCAAATGAGGGTGTTATCTCCTTACCCAGGGTGCTCCAGGCCTTGCCTTGCTACCCTCTGATCTCTATCTTTCTCTTCCTCCCCCTTCATCCCCCCTCTTCTGTCATTCACATTCTTTCCCCAACATTTACCCCTCCCTCCTTGCCTTTTACGCCCATTTCCACACATCGCACACACCCATTTGAATTATTAAACTTAATTGTGGGGCTCTTCCTTGTTCCAGTCATTTGCCAAACACCTAAAGGCTAAGGATCACATTTAACATTTTTTTTTACCATTGTGAGCCTGATCATATACAATTTTGGTACTTTGTTAGGACAATACTTAACCCTTCTTTGTTGATCTTGTCAGTCGAGTCTCATGAATGCAGTTGGAAGTCCAAGACTCACTAAGAGTGGGCTATGGATTGCTCATTTAGTATGGGGATGTCAATTAATTGGTCAGTAACTGTTTGGATCTGATCTGACATTTGCCTGCCAGATTCCTAATGACTTTGTTGACCCCATGACCTTTCATTCAGTATCATCCTCATCACTTAAAAGTCCACAATAAGGTATCTTTAATACGACGAATATTGATATGCTAACAAGAAGGATATAAGAGCTGCAGTGAGTTCAGTGGAAGCTTTAGGTTTAACAATGCTCTGGTCCAACTACTGGATGAATTAACATGGAATTTGGTGCAGACATTGATTGTTCCCAAAGGATGAACCCTACTAATTTTGGTGACTCCTGACCTACTTTCAGATACTTCAAAAATTGTGTAAACAGTATACCTGTTTAACATGATCATATTAACATTGTTAGCATTCTAAGTAGTGTAGTGGAAGTTCAAGTGTTATGTTGCATCGGTATAGCTGGCTGCGGAACATATTTGGTGTTGAGCATAGTTCAGGCCACAAGAGTGCAGGGGAGGGTAACATGATACATGAGGCTCTAGTGGAAGTAAAGCAATATGCTTCATTGCCCTCTCCAAATATTAAGCCTTAGGCTTTATGAAGTAGATAACGTGAAATCAAGCAGTGTTTTACTTTTAATTATATTGATACTACAATATTATTTTTTACAGTAACTAAACGTAAATATGCATCATTGTAAAGGAGGATTCTCCCTCAATGTTTTTTCCTGAGGATATTAATAAAATAAAATAAAAATAAATCATAATTCTATTCCCTGGAGGCAGTACATACTAGTACAGACGCAGACCACGAATGAGCTAACTTTTGCTGTCCCATGTCGTGAAGCATGAAGCAAACAGCTTTAAAACTTAATATAACACCCTGCATCATGTCATCAAGTTCATGTAGAGACGGCACCGTAGCCTTCACCTTTTTAGTCATGTGTGTACTATTAAACAAAAAAAAGTCATGCTTCTTGTTTTTGCAATTTGTTTCAATGCTAGTTACAAACTTTATTAAGTACCCATCCCAACTACATAAATTAAACCCTCAAGACTTTACATCAGATAGTCAAATAATGTAGAGTTTTTTCATTGATTTATGTTTCTTTAGGTAGAAGTAGAAAAATACAAATTGTGACACAACCATGGCAATAAAATGCCTTTTAAGCTGCAAAGATGTTGGGACTATGCTACATGAAGGCCAATTAATCAACATTATTTAGTGTGTGTGCTGGCATCTCCCATAATTCTTCTCACCTTAGCTACAGTGTATCGCCACAGCTGACTATGAAGTATACAGTTGCAGTGAATTGATAGTTTACAATGAATAAAGACAGTACACACTGTTGGAGTGTTACAAAATATGGTGTGGCTGCTGAAGCGCTGCACATATGAAGGATGGTTTAAAGGTAATACAGCAGAGACCACTATATACTGCAGTGTGATTCCCTTGACCAGGTGTGTGTGTGTGTGTGTCAGGCTATGAATTTTATTACAGCTCCCAAATAGACTGTGGCCCCAAAGCCCAAGCCTCTACACATCTTTAATTACAAACCGGTGGAGAGACGAGGAAGAGCGGGGGGGTGGGGGGGGGATGAATGGGACGCCGTGAAAAAAAAACGATGGAGAGAAGGGCTCAAAACGAACGGCGGCGAGGGGAGAAAAAATGAAAGCGAGCTGATTCAATCTTCAAGCACCTTACAAGCGTTTGCGTCAGTTTTCTTGTTTAAAAGGAGAGGTCGGTGAGAGGATGTGGAGGAAGAGAAAGAGAAGTGTGGTGAGTGGGGGGGATGGAGGGGGGTAATGTCCACGTCGCCTCCTCGTTTTCTCCCCTTCTCTCTCTTACATTCATTCCTTCTTCTCTCTTTTCCAAACTGTAGTGAAAAGATTAAATTGTTTACGAGTGCGAAGCGCAGCTAGCTCGAGCGGATGAGCCAAGAGCGACAGAGATAGACATTCTAATTCGCGGCTGTACTTAGCGCCCGGGTCCCTGTGTGCAACCACTAATTCTTTTATCTGGCTGCAACACTCCGGGCTTCAGCCACATTTAAAAAAGAAAAAAAATATATATAGAGAGAGAGGAAGACCAAGAAGAAGAAGGAGGAGGAGAAGAGGAAGAAGGGGGGGATTGAGGAAGGGGAGAAAAAAAAGAAGTGAATGGGGAAAATATAGAGTTTTTTTTACACTGTACAACTGATAAAATAATCTGTACTTGAATACTTGATTTCATTTTTTCCCTCCCCCCCCAATCTCATCACCCCCCCAACCTCACAAAGAATGGCCGTCCGAGTGCAGTCTTAACCCTTTATCTTGACTGAGCAGAAAGACGTTGCCAGCATCTCTGTCTGTGTTGGGCTTGGGGGGAGTGAGAGAGTGTGTGTGTATGTGTGTGTATGTGCTAGAGCTTTCCTGTGTGTACATGTGTGTGTGCGACCACGTGCTAGTAATATGTGTGTATAGGCTATGTGTTGCTGGAATTGGAAAGCTTGATGAGAGATGGAGGGACTATGGGATGTGTGTGTTCGTGTGTGTGTGTGTGTGTGTGTGTGCACAAGGCTAGTGAGGTGGGGGGATACAGCATGGAGAAGAATTACTGTTATCTCCCAGGAAGAAGAGGGAAAGGGGGGGGGAGATAAGAAACTGCTGCAGCCGGCAGAGAGAGAGAGAGAGAGAGAAGTCGTTTTTTCGATGGGGGCCGCCGTTGTAAATTTGCAGGATATTCAGAGCAAGCTAGCCCTGGTTGTGTGACTGCATCCATCTCTTTTTTTTTTAAACCAGAGGTCTGCTCTTCTGATAGTGGCATTGTGCGTGGCACACTGTATAGAAAGCTCATCAGTGCTGGTTGCCTATTGGGGCATTATCGGACCTAGTAAGGTAACTGCACGCTTATAGACTGCACCCAGATAATGGGGGGCAGAAGAAAAGAGATAAAGAGTGGGGGACCTCTTCTCATTAACAGCTATCTACTGCACTGCAGACACTGGGCTGTATTGAGTGGCTCCTATGCCGGGCATAAATTAAAATGCGGCCACAGTGAGGAAGTGGAGGTAGTGGGGGTGGAGGCAGTGAAGAAGAAGAGAAGTGTAAATGACAGTGAAGCAGAAGGGTGGGGCATACATTGATGGGGTTGCACTGTGGAGTCACCTCTCCTCTCAGTCTGGCTTCAGTCTGACTGGAGGAGAAACTACAAAACCCCTGCTCGTCCGTTCCTGCTGAAATGCCTTAGGCTGCAGTTCCACTAATGACCATCACATGTTTTTTTCGTTTGGCAAACTCTACAACAAGCTAAAAATCACACACATTTGACATGTTTTGGCCTTGTTAAGTTGGTATAAATGTTAGCTATATGTGTTAGGAAACAGTTGCCTATTTACACATCCAGCAAACACAGAACAGCGTTAGCATTCATTTTTAAGTGGTGTTTCTTGCAACTTAAAGTGAATCATCAGTATTTTTAAACATGGGCCATACACGTTTTGGGTCGAAATAACAAATAGTAGCAAAAGCTTTGGAATTGCACCAGTAGAATTGGAACAGGCTATGATGAATCGGACTTAATGAACACTCCAGTCCACAGAGCCTTAAAGGTAATACAGCAGTTTTAAAAGAAATAGAGAGGCACATCCTGTCTGGCCTCTGTTCCACCAGCTTCTGTGACTCAATACAATCTCTCATTCAGCATTTCTTGGGGTTTATTTTTCATATTCTAGGACAACTTATGTCATTACGTTATTGTGATTTGGTTTTGTCCATATTCAAAATATCCACAAAGGCTTTCTTTGAGTTGTTCAATCTTTTGAACAGTAATCTCTACAGCATTGCTCGTCTCTATCCTGCTGTTGTCATGCTGACATGTCTTAGCTAGCCGCAGCTACTCGACTCGGCCATGGACTTTGGCAAGCTTTGACATTTAGCCCACAATTGTCTAGGCTGGGCTAATGGGTAATGGCGTCTATTAAAGGCAGCTTAACAAAATACTGACGGATTAACACTATCAGGTGTTCTTTATTTATTTGTCCTTATCTAAACATATGGAATGAACCACATAACATACTGTTGAGCAGGTTATGTTCCTGTTACAGTCTCTTTGTCCCTCCTCTCCAGA
Organism: Nannoperca obscura; assembly: GCA_036024295.1. NCBI lineage: Eukaryota > Metazoa > Chordata > Actinopteri > Centrarchiformes > Percichthyidae > Nannoperca > Nannoperca obscura. Next base: position 5,500 of record JAVQJL010040773.1, read on the forward strand.
TATATTTGTTTTCCCTGTTTTTCACTTTTTCTTTCCCTCCTTTCGCCATCACTGACTGCCCCACCCAACTACACACCTGTGTTCCCCTTCATCAGTCTTGTACCTGGACCTGTGAGTTACCTGCTGTGTGTCTTCCTGCCTGCCTATCGTTACCTGCATGTAAGCTGAACTGCACCAGTCTGCCCTTTCTCTGCTGCCTACACTCCCCATCATGACATTTCCAAGGCTGCGTCTTTAGTTATTTGCATGATTACAAGTGTCTATAGGACTTTTTACTAAGTTTTCTTACTTCTGCAACACAACCCAGAAGATCCACTTTCACTTCAGCTCTCTATGCTTTGGCAGCTTTCAGTGTTTATTCTAGAGTGCACATTGACCCTGAGTGACAATATTAATGAACCATTCAAGCGGAGCAATTTATTAAAATTCACTGGTGTAACACAGGGTGCTTAAAACAAAACTTACCCGGGAAGGGGGGGGGCTGTCCCTTCATCATTATAGTGTCCATCTGAATCCCCCTGACCCTGCAGCCCCAGTCTGTGTTCACTGAGATTTACATATCAAACAGGTCATCTCAAGCCAGTTGTCGACTCAGAGGCTGAGAGTTCGATCTGGCCTGTGGTGCTGTACGGAGCTCTCCTGTCTGCATATTGATACCACTGCAGCACTTGTTTTATGGTGACAGTGGTTGTGTCCCCCCCCTCTCTGGGTCTCTTTCTCTCGTGTGCTTTTCAGGGACACGGTAAAGAGGAGGAAGAATGCAGACAGCCTCCAAAACAGCTACAAAAACCACTCTCTTCCTCTCTTTCCAGACCCCTCCACCCTCTCCATCATCTCTTCTGACGCACAAACAGGTACAAGCTGGCCAAACATATACCAACACACTGACACTTGGTGCACTTTTAGAGTGTTTGTGTGTGGACAAGACAATAATGAGCTAGCAGAGCCCACGAGAATCACCTCTCTCTCTTCTACCCGCTCCCTTTCTCTTTCTTGCTCACTTGCCTCCCCCCTTCACAATAGAGTTTGCGTCTTCATTTGCATGGTGCAATTGGCTCTTGGTAGCAGTGTGTTGTGGCCAGACTAGTGTAGCATTACGGGGAGAACAAGTCACCATGGGGGAAGGTTAATACAGACAATAAGGGAGGCAGATAATGGGAATTGGGTTCCAGTTTTTCAAACCTCTTATCGGCCCCGGCGTGAGAAATCAGGCCCCTTCTTTGAATAAAGAGGTGGGGGGTATTTAAAGGGCCAGCTCTGTCAAGGGCGCTGCTGTCATGTTCCTACACGACCGCGGTTTGTTCTGTGACATTTCCACAGATGGGGTTGGTGGTGGGGGGAGCAGGTAGTGGGTGTTGGTGGTATGGTAGCATGGTGTCATTAAGCCTGCTCTGACAAAACGCCATTGTACTGCCTCATCTCCTGTTCTTCATTCATCAGTGTGTTCAGAAAGTCCTTAAACCAAAAAAACAAAAAAGGATGCATTTATCAAACATTTTGAGGCAGTTATCCCAAATGATACTTAACATGAAGAACACCCAGCCAAATAATACAAAACGAGATGGCACAGAAGATTCACATTCACAGAAATAAATGTGAACATCCCTGTAACATGATTCAGCCAAAAGTGACATAATCTGGAGAAACTGTCTGACAGAGCTCACAGATCTTACAGCAATTTACAATAAGTGCTTTCAAACTCAAAAAGAACAAGAGGTGGATGTCATCAGAAACATAGTACAGCGCATACCTGTATTTACTCAGCCGTGCAGGTTCAATTTCATCCGGGCCCTTTGCTGCATGTCCCCTTGCTCTCTTTCTCGCCTTTTCTGTGTCTCTCTGCAGCTGTCATAATCAAATAAAAGAAAAAATGCCAAGAAATTTTTAAAAAGAAGAAAAAAACTGAAAACCATCCCTCCCAAATAAACATCGAAAAGGGTATACAGAGAGCTAATAAATGTAAATGTAAATGTAAAATGTGTAAAAGTTAGCATTAACATAGCAAATCTAATCCTGCATTGGCTGGTGAACCAGAAAAAAATAAAAATAAAAACACAGTCTAACAATGTTACAGGGGATAGAAGATTGCAGTTTTACCAGTGTTCACTTCAGGCAAGAAGATATAAAGAATGAAAAAGTACTCTGTATGAATTATGGTATGGAGATGAGACTGCATTCACAAGAAAAATTACAACATCAGGCAGTTATTCAAAAGCTGAAAATGTCTTATGTTAAGTTGACCTTACAAATGACCTCTTGTGGCTGTGCAGATGAGTGTTCTCCCTCAGAAGAAAAACCTCTTACTGGGACTCCACATAAAAGTGGAACGTGAGCAGCACATAGGCATTACTAAAGTGCTCGACCCGTTCAGTCCACACCAACTCTGACCTCTGTTCAGCCGTCTCTGTCATCAGAATCAGCTGTCTGTCAGCAGCACAGCTCCTGAGGTGCTGAAAGGACAGCAGCCAAATGAAATTTCAAGCATGCTGCATTAGGACAATACAGGAAGAAATCAGCATTGTTTTTATTTATTGATTCATTGATTTTATTTGTACAGCAAAACTGGAAAACTCAGTGACACTGGGAGACTTGATGATTACAGATTATTGTTATATATTATAATTGCTAAATTGCCTAATCAAAAGCACCTAATTCCACCTATGCAGTTTAAAGAGATGGACTTATCTAATGAGTTCATGTTGGCCATGGGTGCTTATTTAAAATATCACACTATGGGGGTGGGGGTGGGGCACTCTGCCCGTCATTCTGAAGGAGACAGAGCACATGACGAAATCTGTCTGCTGCGTCTGTCGACGAGCCTAAATATTGCTCTTAAGATGATGTTGAGAAATACAAATGATCTGTAATTTTTCTCAGATGACATTACATAACTAATAATGTTTTAGAAGAAAAAGGGGAACACTTTGCTATGATAGTTGTTTCTTGCAGTAGTTTATTCCTGGCAACTATTGGCATGGGAAAACAACATTTACATTGCCAATGCAAGTGTGAAATAAAAACTGTATAACATATTTTATGTTTTTTTTGCGTATGTTCAATATGTTGGTAGAACAAGGATTAAACAGTTCACACCATAAAAACAGCATGATATTTGTGTGATTTCTATCTGTGGACTGTGGACACTCCACTAAACACACCAGAGAGTGTACAAAAATGCATAGGGTCAGGGTGGATTAATATATTTGATCAAATGGAAGTGCATCCATTCTATGAGACGGGCGAGTGATGGGTGATGCTTCTGAAAACCCTTTCTTTGTAGATTGGCCATTAATGGGTGACTGAAATCAGCCCTGTGTCAAAACAAGTTGAGCCAGGGTCAACTTCTTTGCTAATGATGATCCCATTTTTTCATGCTTGGCTGACGTTGGCCTGAACATAGTCTTAGGAGTGTGTGACTTAGACATGGTTGGCCACAGTTTGCATTCTGAGCCCAGTTAATGGTGATCTTTTCCTAACTAGCTAGTTTTAGTTGGCCAAACTAAACCAAACCTTAACCATACGGGTGGCAGATCAGGAAACAAATCTTCCTCTTCTGGTCATATGGGTTGCACTAATAAAAAAACAATTTATTTTGTTTAGCCTGGATTTTGAGATGACAAAATACACAGGGTTAAAAAGACAGCAAAAAAAGAAAAACAAAAGCATATAATATTCTCCAGATGATGACCACATTGCCTTACTCACAATATTGTTTTAATGATTACAACAAACCACAGTGCACTGCTCTACAGGGATGCAGCTCTGCTTACAATTATTAACACCTTCCACAGCTTCATTTAAATCCCCCCTATTCTTACCTGCCTCCCCTCTCTCCCTATCTCTCTCCCAGTCCTCCCAGCAGGTGGAAGCTACCAATTACCATGTACTCACACAGGTCCTAACTACAATACAATGGTTATGCATCTTCATCCCATATTTTACTGGAGGTCACGGGGGAAGCCGAGAGTAGACAAGGGAGGAGAGAGCACAGTGAGGGGAGGGATGATGGTTTTGTTTTGGGGTAAGAGTCTCCCATACTGGCTGCAGGTGGGTGCAGACAGCAGTGAAAGTTGTTAAGGGTGGTGGTGGAGGAGACTGAATGCCCCATATTTGGAATTAAGTTTTAGCCTTGGGTTGTCTGGCCCCTGTGAATAGTGTTTCTTTTTGTTTAACCAGGAAAACCTTATTGAGATTAAGAATCTCCTTTACAAGAGGGTATTGGCCAAGACAGCAGCAAACCAAGTTACAAGTCAATAAAACCACAAACTAAATTACAAACACACATCAAAATTCCAAGTTACAAAATAATATTAACAATCAAAACATTTACAACCTGAAGAATCCTCATTTAATGCCTTCAACTTGCTTTTAAAAAGCTGTAAGGAGACCGGTTCCCCAAGACATAGTTTGTCCTGCAGCAAATTCCAAGCTGTTCTATATCTAAAACTTCTTTTCCCCATTCCAAGTCTGACTTAAAAATACATCCGGTGACTGAGTCACAGAACGAAGATTGTAGTTACTATTTCTTTTCGATTGGATAGCATTAGATAAGTATGAGGGAAGCAGATTTTATATTGCCTTTTAAATAAGGATGTGCCAATGATTTTGTCTACAAATAGACAATAGACAGCGAGGGCCAGCCAACTCTTTCATACAAAATACAATGATGAGTTAGAGCTTTGAGACTAGTTATAAACCTCAACACTCCATGATAAACAACATCCAGTGACTTAAGACATTGTGAGGATGCATGCATATATAAAACATCACCATAGTCAATCAATCAATTTGTGTGTGTGTGTGTGCGCGCGTGCGTGTGTGCA
>JAVQJL010040776.1:0-11130 GCA_036024295.1 Nannoperca obscura
CTGTTCTTTGACAGCAGATCTTTAAAAATATGTGATTTTCTTGTAGTTTAAACATTTATTACTTTTTTTGAAAAACACAGAAAAAAACTGTATTTTTGTACAGTAAAAATCTGTTTAAATAATTTTTTTTTACAGTGTAGGTTTGTGAGTATACACATTTTACCCTTGAGCGTACGTGTCCTTTGCCAGCCTGTTCTTATTCCCAGGGTGTCAAATACCAACTTTTGTTGAGGCCCCTCTGCATCTTATACAGACTCACAAGTTGCCCGTGAGCATCTGTCTGAGACCGGATTTTTAACGTAAACCCATCCGCGTCTGGCGATGTGTTATAAAGAGCGACAAAGGGAGGAGGTTGGATGGGTGGATGGCTTGGTTAAACACAGTACTTTGTGTGTCGGTGAAAACACAGGACTTTCACCCAGGAGGTTTGTGTCCTGTATGAAACCAAAAGTCAGCGTTAAAGTCTGTATGAGAAGCTGAGGGGTGTGACAAGAGCAGCGTTGGTATTTGACAACCTGGGATGAGAATGTGTTGCCCTTGCATTGTACAAGTGACTGTACACTTTATGATTGAGAGAGAGAGAGAGAGCGAGAGAGAGAACAAACAGTGACTCACTCCTTTTAAATGTCACAGGGTTCACTGAGGTTAATGCATTGTCACATTTAATTAATTTCTTTATGAAATTAAGGTATCTCTGCCCTGAAGACCAGTAAGTGGCTAGTGGAGTGCTTGCCAGAAAAATCACCACAGCCACACAAAACGCATGTTTCTTTTAAATGTCCTACTTAAATAGCAATTATATAAAGTATACATACACATTATGAATCAAGAATGGGTTTTATTTAATAAATGAAAATTTCTATAAGGATAAAATGGCAGTGGCTCACACAAAGGAAAATTGACGATTGAAGATTGCACTTCCAGGGGCTAATCAGCAATATCAAAAAAGAAGTGTTTCATGAAACCCCAGGGGTAAGTTCAACATGTGCACCTCAAAGGTTACTTACCCACTCTTAAACTGGCTCATAAGACCTATTTTCCCAGTGGAAACTATAACTGTATAGTAAAAGACATATTTGTCTTCCACGTGTGGGTTTTGTGAACTATAACACTGTCCATGTTATCTACATGTTTGAGTGCCATTGTGACTTACATTGGTCTAACTAAACGAAGACTGAAGGGCAGAGTATCTGAGCACCGCTAGCAGCTGGATTTTCATGAAATTTTGTCCAGCCATTTGTGGTCCCCAGAGGATAAATCTCAGTGACTCTGATGATAGCCTTAGTTTTTCTCCTTTAGTGATGTCACTAAAACCCAGAATACTGGATGGACTGCCAATAAATTGGGTGCATATTCACATTTGTGATTTTGAGTGAAGTTTCTCAACAATTATTGGATGGATGGCAATAAAGTTTGGTACAGATATTTAGGCTCCTCTCAGGAAGAACTGTAATCCATTTGGTGATCCCATTATCAGATCAAATTTTTAATTTGTCAAATAGTTAGGATATGGAAATGTCATTAGTTTTGCAGGTATTTGGTTACAAACCTAAGGTATAGATTAGATTATGTAGTTATGTGATATCTTGTGTATTGTTTTTGGTATGCTGCAGGAGTAGATTAGTACTTTTTAAAGGATGCTTTGACTTTTTAAGCCTGTTAAACCACATAGATCTTATAGCATTTAGCTGTTTAAGTGCAGCCTCACAGAGCCTCTAGTATGGCTGTAGACTTTTAGTATCATCATTTACAGAATTTAAGGCTTTTAATATTTAACCCTCAGCTTGAGGTGGGTGGATTTCTTTATGTCACACCCTATACCCATGGAGGAGGGAATAATTAATTCCCTCTTTAAAATGATTGGACAATAAAAAGAAAATGTTTATTGTGGTCATCAATCAGCAGGATGAAAAACATTGATATTTTATGAACAAATAATAAAAATAGGAAAGATGGAGGCTTCATTAATCATTTAAATTTATAATATTGTGTCACAAGGAAAGCCATTATATGGAAACCATAAAAGTAAGGACACATGGAAAACAGTCCAATTGATGTACTTATATTCAACATGTGGGGAACAATTTAGTTTGACATTATACTGGTTAGGTTTGCCTTTCATCAGATAGCCTGCAGGAAGACTTGACAATCAACAAGTCATCTGTTATTGAAAACTGTTGAATAGGCCAACGTCTATTACACTTTATTCTCTTTTTCTTTCTCTGTCTATTACTTCTTATTTATTCTCTTGTTCTTTCTATTGAATGGCTGCCAGGTCTCCATTGGGTTATACATGTATGTTCTCAGTGGGAGTATCCTGGTTAAACAAAGACTTATGTTAAGCAGTAAAATAAAAAAAGGATTTCTGTCAGAAAGTGATATGGGGATGAAAAATAAAAATAAAAGGTAATGAGCGACTAAGAGAGGGAGGATAAGAAGGTATGTAGGCTATGGGTATGTATGTGTGCCTCCCACATACTTCACGAGCGAGAATATTAAGTCATGCATTAAAATGATAATGCCTCATTTTATTCAACTGGAGGCTTCTTAATGACCCGCCTCTGTCTCTCTCTTGCTGTCTCTCTTTGCTTTAATCCCTTTTCCGTCTCCTCCTTTATTGCCCACTCATTCTCTCGTTAAAATGTGTTCACTGATCCTCCTCTACCTGCCTTTTCTTTCTTTTGTCTGTCTTCTACAACCTTTTCTCTGATCATTCCTCTCTCTCTCTGTCTATCTCTCTATCCATCCCTGCCCCCACATAGCATTTATATTTCAAATCTTTCATAGAACATAGACACCAGCACAGTTAAAACTCTTGCTTATGTGTTTTGTATTAGCTAACATTTATAGAATTCTAATTTTAACAAATAAAATGAAATTGAAAAACCTATTTTATACATTGACTTACATATGCTAGTTTCACTTCCTGTAACAGCAGAGTATATTTAAACATTGTTTAACTTAACTAGACATTGTGTTTTCAGAATTTTCAGGCTGCAATTTCTTTTTCATGTCCGATGCTAAATGAGTGAGAGTATTATTTCACATTAGTAGTATTTGCTGCAAGACTGTTGTGTTCTATTGAATTACTGTGCAGATGGGTGCAGTTACTAAAATGTTAACTCAATGAACATTTATTTATTTCTTAAGTTAAACTTAAAGATTTGTTAAAGGTTTTAAGTAAGGACTATGGAGATACATAGATAACTGCAGAGTAGTGTCAAGGGTGCAAAATATCGCATCACCGTGATTCATAAATTATGAATATATATAAAGAAAAATAAATGTTTCAATTTATTTAGTTTTTCCTGATAGCTATTAAATGTGCCCAGCTGCTGGACATCTGATTAGCATGCAATTGGTCTCTGCTGCTGAACCTGCATGCATGCATTTCAATTCCAGATGCTGTTTTCGTGCTATTCCACTGATTAACAGTAACATTTGTCATTCTGTAATATATATGTATATGGAAGAGAAATGTGAAGTATAGAAAACCTTTGAGACTGACCACATGCTCAGACAGAAAGGGAAGAGGCAGCACCATTGCATACAGAGTCATTGGAAAGAAACATTAGGACACTAATTTGCCTGGGGATGCAAAGACACATGACTGATGCAAAGACATATCCGTGCGAGTTGATAAAATGTGAGCAACATTTTTGTATGTATTCGGAAACGTCTTCTCTCTGAAATGACCTGTAATTGACCAATGTCTCCCGTCATGGGCTAGATTTTCTAAAGGTTATTATGTAATTTTGGTCCAAGTACGCAAAAACAAAACTGCCTACCCCACCTTTAAGGTTATAAACAGGCAGTGTTTTCTATAAAACCATTACCAAATTTCACAAAATTAAGAAAAATCTCAGCAGGAATGCCATTCCAAATTGTCAGTCTCATAATGGCATTCTGGTGCATTCTGGCCCTCAACCACTCCTGGTTACACCACATATTATGCAAATCTTCTAGTAAAACATCCACAAGCTGTCATAAGCCTTCTGTATCTCATTTTGTGTCCAGCTGCATTACTCTTCATTTTCATCAGCAGCTGAAGCACGGTTTTGGGGATTTTCAACATTTTAAGCTTGTTATTTTTCATTTCAAACCCTTCCTTTTCATTTTCTTTCAGTTCACTTTTCACTTTATCACGGTGCCGTCTGTTAAGCTGCTGTCATTGTTGTCATATTTATTTACTGGTCATGCCATTTACAGCTTGAGTCAGATGGGGGGTTTTTTGTGCCTTGTTCTCGTTCTGTTGTTTTGGTCATGCTCCAAACTGGCATTGACCTTTGTAAAGGGATAATCCACTAAATCGCTCAGCCGGCCATAAAGAGCCTTTTATTTACCGCACACTGTCTCCTGGCATTTAAAACCCTCTCTCTCTCTCTCTCTCCAACTCTCGCATGATCCTCCCACTCACTCTTTCTCCTCCATCTTTCTCTCCCTCTTCCCTGTTTTATCTTACTCACTTGAACTCTTTGTTCACCACTAGCATTTTGCAATCTCTTGCCCATCTTTTGTGCCTTTCTCCACATATTTTCTCAACCTTTTTATCCCTTATTTTATATACTGTCCATTTTCCTTTCTTATTCTCTCACTTTCTCAGATCTAACCTTGTTTGGTGTGTGTGTGTGTGTGTGTGTGTGTGTGTGTGTGTGTGTGTGACATTGCTATTTCTGGGAGATTTAATTATCAATCCTCTCGATAAGGGAGTTGGCACATACAGCCAAATTATCACAGACGTCATAAATTAACACAATGTCAAAAGATTAGATACAGACAGGTTACTGCACGCACACACACACACACACACACACACACACACACACACAGACATGTGACCAGTGTGTCACAACAAGTCAGACAGAAGCAGACATAACACACTCCCACACAGTCTGAGACATCGGCACACACACACACACACAAACAGTGTGCCACAAGCAGTAAGATGAAGGAGGACAGAAAAGTGAGACACACATACACCAGGTTAATAAACACAAACCTGAGTCAGAGTGCATCACAGGACATAATGAAAAACATGCAAAAAGGTATTCGAGGTGTGTGTCATAGAGAGAGTTGATAAGTTAGAGACATACGGTATATACTCTGTAGGATTAATTCAAGTAAAATACATGTATGCAAATCCAAGAGTAATCAGCATAAATACCGTGTAATGCACTGCACTGTGCTAATATTTCCCTTGCATCTCTGTTGTTGGTGAACAACGTGTGAGCTTTAACAAATCTCACATTGCATGGATTTACATTATATGTAAATTCTGAGGATGCATGTATAGTTTTTATTTGGTGTCTAAACTCTAAGTGATAGCAAGATACCGAGCCAAAAAGTTTGGGCTGATGAATATGTAAAGAGATGTCATATATTATAAACTGCATATTAAAAGGATTTAGCATTGCACTTCTATAACACTGTTGGACTCATGAAAAAAAAATCTGAATCAATGCAGCAGAAACAGAAATATCTTTCTTTCCACAAAAATTTTTGAAATTCACCACCTGGCACCCACATTACCCACAATGCAATTCGACTGTTGACACTTCAGTTGGAGATTTGGGTGTGTTATGCTCATAGTGGCTAATATAGCCTTGAGGTGATATAGCCTCAAACAGAGATGAAGAGTGGGCTACAGAGGTCCGGTCAAGTGTCAAGTCACTTGAGGTAATTTAACAGACTTCACACAGCTCTGTCTGAAGACAAAACAGGCGTAACGATTATTGCTATGGCTAAAGGGGTTGGGATCCCACAGGGGTTTTAGTCTTCAAATAAGTGTACTTTGAAATGGCTAACAAAGTAAAAAAACCCACAAATGTTGCCCTTTTCATCAATTAGATTAGAATTATCTAATATCTCTGATGCAACAACAAACACAGCATCACTATATGACTATATATATAATATACACTATAAAATGTGATTAACATTCTCACTCTGCATTTACTTAGAAGTGTATTTTGAGACTAAACTTTTCAAAGATCAGGACTTCTCAGAGTCAATCCAGACCCAGCCCATACCGCGTGTTATAAATACATTATGAAGTGTTACATTTTTATTTTGAAATACATACGTACAATAAAAATAAATTGTGACACTGAATATTCACCGATCAGCCATATCATATCAACCAGTCATAACTTTCATAACTGGAAGTGAAGAACATTGTGTGGGTGGGATATATCAGGCAGCAAGTGAACATTTTGTCCTTGAAGTTGATGTGTTGGAAGCAGGAGAAATGGACAAGCGTAAGGATGTAAGCGACTCTGACAAGGGCCAAGATGTGATGGCTAGACGACTGGGTCAGACATCTCCAAAACTGCAGCCCTTGTGGGGTGTTCCCGGTCTGCAGTGGTCAGTACCAACCAAAAATGATGCAAACAACAGGGTCATGGCTCAGTGATATGCGTGGGGAGTTAAGCCTGGCCTGAGTAGTGTGATCCAACAGAAGAGCTACTGTAGCTCAAACTGCTGAAAAGTGAATGCAGGTTCTGATAGAAAGCTGTCAGAACACACCGTGCATCACAGTTTGTTGTGTAAGGGGCTGCATAGCTGCAGACCAGTCAGGATGCCCGTGCTGTCCACCACCGAAAGACCTACAATGTGCACATGAGCATCTGAACTGGACCACGAAGCAATGGAAGTTCTGATAACGTTTTCCTTTACATCATGTGGATGGCTGGCTTGTTGGACCTGTTTGAGAACCCCTAAGGAACCAAATAGCAATTCAGATTTCTCATCCCTTCATTTTTATCTGGACTTCAAATTTTGTACTATATATTATAAATTATATATTGTTATGTCCTCTTTCCGTATTTATATGGAAAGTGCTTGTAACAGTATAAACAAAACAGTCTTTGAGCCACAGAGGTGATTGGTTTTACAATAATTTATTAGTGCACACCTATACACAAAATCATATGAAGTGGGGGAGGATGGGATGGGCAGCCTCTGGCAAAAGATAAATTAATACCACAAAACCAGACTAGGCTAGGACCTGCCTCTAAACCAAAAAGCATAAACACAAAACCTAGCTTGCGAAAACTTCACACAGGTGTAAAATGAGCGTTGTATGTACAGGGTACACCCGACTTCACTAGTCCACCGATCCTCCCACCACTTAGCTCTAAAGTGAGTACAAACACGGTTGCACGGGCCACTCTCCCTCTGCTAGCCGTGAATAGCGTTAGCCCAACAGTACACACATACACTTCTACTTCTTTCTGATCACACTTCTTCTCTGTTGCTTTCTCCTTCCTTTTCTCTCTCTCCCTTGTTCCTTCACTGCTGAGTCTTTTATAGTCACTACTGGGCGTTGACTACCAGCTGCAACTCCTGTTGATCCAATGAACTGCCTTGTCCAATCACCCAGGTGTACAGCAATCACCATGACGCCCTGGATTTAGGACAGGGAGGTGGAAGAGAAAAGAAAACATACGTGCCAACTATGTCCTGGCACGTAACAATATTAATTCTTATTTACACAAATGTAATGTAAATATGTTGACAACATTGCTGTTGTAGGATTTGTCTTGTTGCATTTGACACACACCCAACAGGCCACACAGGAAGAAAACATAGCTGCAGGTGGTGCTTGTTAACTACAGCAAAACAAAAACCAGTTCATCATGGAGCGCTAGACACATACACACAAACCTTTGCATGAATGCACAAAGTCATCCTCACATACACTCACATATGTACATATGTACTGACAGGGAGCTGCCAAGAAGTATAAAACACATGCCTAAGGACACATTTACAGTTAAACGTATTATACAAATATCACCCACAGCTTCAGTACAGTTGATATTGTATACTTTAAAGATCGCCTCTAGACATGTATTTAAACATAGATACAAATAGTCTGCTTGGAAAATGAATGTGTGTCTGATATTTTTGTTACACAAAAAGGGCATCTACTCCTTCTAGCTCATAAAAATGTCCAAAATGGAATAATATGCAATTCTTGTTCATTTCTGAATATTTACCTGCTGGACACAAGATTGCTGTAAAGTCCAGTGTATGTGCACTGAGGCCTTAAAGTCTCTAAATCACACTTAAGTTGAATACTGGACCAGGACTGGCTTCCAAACTATTTGTAATATCACAAATCATTCTCCTAGGCCCGCCCCTTAAAATCAGAAGTAGAAACTTACACTGAATGCTGAATCATGTTATACTGTACAAAATCAGCATGATCAAACATAAAGGACATTAACATGACTACATATGCAGTGAAGGTATTCAAATATGATTATATGGGTGGTGTATGTAATTTCCCTCACACATTAAATGTGGTACACACTAGCAGGACTCAAATATAGCACATTAACAACAATAACAACTGATAGAAAATTTGTAATATACATATAGTACATAATCCTTGCAGAATTAAAGAGAAATGGGTTTCCGAGTTGAATAGCTGTACAATATAATCTGTAAAGTAACTTGAACATGTCTGGTTTGGCCAATTTTCTGACATTTATGAGGATCTTGTCTTGTTCTTTATTTGAAAGCATTCATTCTCCATAACGCCTGCGCTGAGGGCAAATGTTTAGATAAGTGTGTAGTGATTAAGCACCAAAATGTAATATCATGATGATTCCATGACCTTCCCCAAATATCTCAGGCATAAATATTAGGGTGAATTCTTCTCCAGCCTTTTATCCTTTCATACCAGCAACTATAGCATTAGATCTACTTATCAGATTTTTTTAGCAGGTCCCCAGGGTGCAAAATGAGCTGCAAAATGCCATTACCTTAGAAGTACCCCCTTATTTGAATAGCTTTAAAGGTATTTTACAAACTGCCCGGAAGGAATCATGTTACTGTTTTACATGATCCTTGATTTGGTGAAAAAATTAATGTTAATGTGTTAAATTATCCAATGTGGAGCAGTTTTTTATGCAAAAGTGCTTGCGCTGTTTACACTGAATATAAAGATGGACGACATGACAGCTCCCCAAAAGTGAAGCCAAAACTGGCCCCTGGTGGCTGTATAGGTAATAAACCCCGCCCCCTCCAAATCATTTGAAAAATCAAAGTACACATCAAATAAAATGTTCCCAAAGATGGTTTCTATTATTTTAGGTAGTTCTTATCACTGCTGATGTTTATTGTTCATTTGTCTGATAAGTTTGGTTAGTTATTTGATGCCACAGAAGGGGCTGTCACATCATGATGTGAGAGTAACTGCGACTGATTCAGGTGGGTCTATGAGTGGGATCACTACTGGGCAGACTCTGCCTCACATCACATCACAAGCGCAAGATAGCAGCGCAAGTAAAAAAGAAAAACTTCCTAGGGTGTGAATGTTTCTTCTGAGGCAAGTTGAACTGTCAAGTAATGGATAGGGCACAGGTACAGGTAAGTATTTAAAAGGGAACCAGGGAGAGGCTCATCTCGGGGGGGGACAAACACATTTTCCAAGTGTCTCAAACTAAACAGTGACAAAACAACAAGTGAGGAATGCAAACCTGAAGAAAAAAGTATTCCTTAGAGCGTTTTTTAGGAATATTAGGAACCTCCTCTCTGTGTCAGCTTGAAAAGGTTCAAAGGGCACCACTGTAAGTACGTCAAGTACTAGGGTACTTATTGTGCTCAGTCTGACTGGCTTGTCACCTATATACAATAATAGCTAACAACTGATTCTGAACTAAGGGAAGTCATGTTCTTCTATCAATGGGAGCAAGTGGCTGCACCTGTCTCATGCTAAGGGCAAGTTGAAAATGTATCTAAAGCAATAGTCAATACAGAGGCTTTGGGGTTCAGCAGAGTGACTCATATAATACAATTGGCAAATGCCAAAAGAGCCAAGAAACATATTTCCACCTCCAAAGCTATAGCAAACATGATAGACCTGATATTGCTGCCTGCCCACATAACATACAGGCAGTTATAGAATGACCCAACAACATCATCACAACCCTGATAAGTTTGGAATGGCAATGTTCTACACTCCAGCAGTGATCAACTCAGTTCGAGCCTTATAAAACAGATCATAGATAGGTAATCAAGGCAGTGCCGTGACCACTTCACAAGCTCTTAAGTGACCCCCCCCACCAAAAATAAAACGTATTATTCTAGCAGCATCTTTTTTTTTAAATCCAAATCATCGATTTTAATTTGGAAGAATGAAGCAGACATCCTCTTCCTAATTTTTTTCTCGCTAGATGGGTGGTGAGATCAAGACATGCATCTAAGGAGTTAGTTAGGGTAAACTGTTGGCCATGTTTTGTATTTTTTTTCTGCAGTAGTTATTGCACACACCTGTGAAACCGTGGATGCTGTTTCAGTGCGATTTGGTGGGACTGAGGACGCCTTGTTGAATCTAGAGTTACCATTTCTCAGTAATTTGGCATGCATTAGCCACGCTTATGTCTGATTCAAACAGTCTGTAAAATGTGTTTAGTTTTTCAAACACACACACACACACACACTTTGTCAAAACCAATCTGTCTCTACTGTTTCCATCACAGATTGATATGTTACAGATTTGGTTAGAGGCAGGCTGCATTTGTTTTGAGAGGATACAATATTACAATCAGCGTATAGATGCAGAATGTGCTGGCTATGGAAATGGTACGTCTGTGGTACATGTATGGATTGAGATGTGAAATTGGTGGTCAGTTGTGTTGCAGAAACATTTTCTTTTATGTATGTCTTATTGCATTTGACTTTCAGTCTGTTTTAATTAACCCCAGGTTCTATATTTAAACATTTTAAAGACTCACCCTGAAATAGAAAAGAAATGTAAATCCAGTGGATTTTTATGCCTCATTTGATTTGTCTTTGCTAAAAAATAAAGCAGGGGTCAGGATTGCCTGAAGGTCTCATATTTAACTGTGCTTCCTTTTCATAATAAAATTCAACGTGCAAAGTGCCTGAAAAGCAGGTGGATGAATCATTGGGTTTATTACATATTTAAGATTTCACCTTATTTATGCAGTTACTTTTAGCTTAGTACACAAAATATTGTACTAATGAGAGGCAAATAATAGACTAATTCTGTAGAAGAATATCGCTATCTATCTATCTATCTATCTATCTATCTATCTATCTATCTATCTATCTATCTATCTATCTATCTATCTATCTATCTATCTATCTATCTATCTA
>JAVQJL010040778.1:0-28996 GCA_036024295.1 Nannoperca obscura
TTGGGTCTTTGTGTGTGTGGAAGTTGGTCTCGACCGGCTCCATGTGATTGAGTGCCCTGAGATAACTTTGTTATGATATGGCGCTATATAAATAAAATTGAATTGAATTGAATTGAACACTCCACAAAGTCAAGAACTAAACTCAATGTGCAGGCAGAGAGAGAGAGAGAGAGAGAGAGAGAGAGAGAGAGAGAGAGAGAGAGAGAGAGTTATAACGTACAGTTAATACTCAACCCAGACAGTTTCCTTCAGAGGAAAACACGATGAGGGGAGGGGGTTACTGAGATTGGTAGGACACAGAGCTTCAGCAAAGCAGACATTAAACCGAACGCGGCGACTGATGAGTACTGCGGGGTCCCAAAATAAGTGCGCAAAGGATCACTTAAAGGTAACAAAATCTAATTATGGTTATGTGGTCAAATATTTTCTTTGGGATGTTGTAGGAGTTCCAAGGCTTGAGATTGGTGTGAAATGAATCTGAGTTTTTAATAGAAGTGGTGCATTTTATTTCTCTACAGGCGAGGGCGCTGGCTTTTGGATTAGACAGTAATTTAACCAGAGGGCAACTCACAAAACCAACTTCAACGGAATGAGCTGGCTGTAAATAGCTACACTACCGTACACCGAGTAGCGGTTCCGAATTTACTTGTGATGTGAGCGCTGGCTGCGCCAAAGTGGCGCCTTTACGCACGATGGAGGAGCTTTTACGTGAGCAAAATAGTTGGGCGCAGAATGTTTCCTGGAGCAACTCAAGTCGTGGAAATGAGAGCCACTTGGGAAACACCACAGTCAATCCCTTGAAACGAAATGAAGAAGTGGCCAAAGTGGA
The DNA here is from genome assembly GCA_036024295.1 of Nannoperca obscura. Taxonomy (NCBI): domain Eukaryota; kingdom Metazoa; phylum Chordata; class Actinopteri; order Centrarchiformes; family Percichthyidae; genus Nannoperca; species Nannoperca obscura. The sequence continues at coordinate 830 of JAVQJL010040778.1, forward strand.
AGTTACCGTCCTGGTCCTGGTGCTGCTGCTCGCTCTCACCGGCAACGTGTGCGTCCTGTGGGCTATCCACGCCACCAAGCACAGCCACTCTCGGATGTATTACTTCATGAAGCACCTGAGCATCGCAGACCTTGTCGTTGCAATCTTTCAGGTCTTACCGCAACTCATTTGGGACATCACATTTCGCTTCTACGGGCCGGATTTGCTGTGCAGGCTGGTCAAATACCTCCAGGTGGTGGGGATGTTTGCATCTACCTACATGCTTGTCATGATGTCCATCGACAGGTGCTTAGCAATCTGCCAGCCACTTCGCTCCGTGCACAAGAGAAAGGATCGCTTGTGTGTGATCGCCTCTTGGATGCTCAGCCTGATATTCAGTACTCCTCAAGCGTATATATTTTCTTTAAAGGAGGTCGGGAACGGTGTGTATGACTGCTGGGGGGACTTTGTACAGCCATGGGGTGCCAAAGCATACATCACATGGATGAGTCTCAGCATTTACATTTTCCCAGTGGCAATTTTAAGCATCTGCTATGGCTTGATATGTTTTAAAATATGGCAGAATTTCAATTTAAAAACGAAAAGGGAGCACTTCCTGGCTCTGACTGCAAGGCCTTCCAAAGGCGCTCACCCCCTCTTTCGCGTGAGCAGCGTGAGGCTCATTTCAAAAGCAAAGATCCGCACAGTGAAAATGACATTTGTAGTGGTCCTTGCCTACATTGTGTGCTGGACTCCTTTCTTCTTTGTCCAGATGTGGTCTGCGTGGGATCCTGCTGCACCAAGAGAAGGTAAAGGCACACTCAGTGTTTTATTTATATATTTTTTTATGCACTTTAAATTATTCTACTGATATAAATCTCTGGTGCATTCACCTCAAGCAGTAATTTGCCTCTTTTGTTGGTTTATGAAGATATGACCCCTAATGTGCAAAGTGCTCAGTGACACAATGAGAAGAGCTTCGTGATTGCCCAAGATTTGTACTGGTGAATTTATTGCCCATAAACCCTGTGATGAATATCATTTTTTCTGAAACAATATTTCAGCACAAAGTGTCTCATACATACAAAGGTCATTCTTCCACCTCAAAAATTATCTCTGGGAAGGCACAAGCAGTCCACTTCGCGTCCAAGGCAACACAATGGTGTTTAACTTAAGACTTCCCCAGAGTGAACACAGATAAATGGGAGTGTCGTTTACAGTGCATATCAGTTCAGGCAAAGTCAGTGGGAGAGTAAATGTACCGGGACATCAAAGAGTTTCTATCTCTGTTCCCAGCGATGGATTATATCATATCCATTTAACAGCATAGTTTGTTCAGATTTGACCCTCATATCTTGTGAGTTTGCCATTAGAGGGGACAAGGGCAGGGGAGCATGTACTCCGCAACCTTTCAAGTGGTGTTATCTTACACAAGTCTTCATTCAGACCATCCGGAGGTTTAGAAGCATCTTAAACAGGCCAGAAATAGCCAAGTCAATCATCTTTCAGTTTTTATCTTCTTCCAAGCAGTTTTTCACAGATTTAGGAAAACAAACACATTAAAGCCAAGAATGCATGCACTGTACACTACATCTTGTTGTTGTAGGCATAAATTGTTTGGATGGATGGAGTCAACCAACAAGTTATTGGTTATTAATTTAGCATTATAAACACTATTTGTGACTTTGGTATTTTGCATAGCCTTTAAAGGGCACAATGGACATGGCATTGATTCGGAAATTATTTATTTTTGTTTCGCATTCATACTAAAATAGAAGTGCTAAACTATGGAATAATGACCTTCTTATAGCTGGCCTGTGAAAACCATGTGTATCCAAAATGTAAACTTTTCAAGAGCCAAGAAGACAGGACTGTTTTCAGTTTTTTGGGGTGTTTTTAACATTAACAGTAGAAGGAAATATGCTATAAATTTGAAATATTTCAATATGTTTGTAGGATTTGGAGCAGTTTCATGAAAAGTTGACTCATAGATTGAAATTGTAAATGGCCCTTATGGATACAATTCATGTTCATTTAAAAGGAAACCTTTCATAGGAAAGTTTCTGTCCAAACCCAGGTGTGAAAGTAAAGATAATTAAAATTTCTCTGACGTTCTGCTTATCTTTACTGAGTCAAGACTCCACGTAGGTGAGTGTCTTGTTGCTGTTCAATCAAAGTGTTAAAACGAACCCTCTCTTCCAGGAAAGATCCACTGACTCAGTGCACTCATGCAATGTTTGTTTAACTTTTTATCCTGAGAATTATCTTTGATAGAGTGGTGGCAGTATCACTGAAGTCCTCCTTTGGATTTCAACATCGCCCTCCTTCCATTCTTCCAACTTCAATCTCAGAAGAGTTGTACATCAAAACATTGCAGAAAAGCAGCCAAGAATTATGTTTTTCTTTCACTTCTGGCAGCATAAGAAAGTGTTGAATGTACTGTTAGTCAAAGTGAACGGTACCATGGCAAAAAGAAAAAAGGTTGCATGCTGTCATTTTGTGGTATTTCATCTTAAGAGAATGTGGCTCCCCACAGCCCCAACAAATAATATCAGCACTCTGGACAGGGTGTTTGATTTATGTGTTGAACACGTCTAATAATGTTGATGGGCCATTTGGTTGACACTCCGCACAGCACCTCTTATAATAAAGCGAAGGACTACAGAGATTCAGAGCACCATGAACAGAACAGGTCAGCATTTTCACTTGAGGAAAGAAGACTACGCACACCAAATCTCTTTCACCCCATTAATGATTTGGGGAAAAAAACTTTGGAAGTCATCCATTTTCCACTGTTGGCGTGCTTCTTCAGCCTGCTCTGTGCCTCTAACGATTGGAAATGCAATCAGTTGAATGAATGAGAAAATAATGTATATTTCTTCCATCCAGGACAGCGTCTTCTAATTGAAGCCATGTATCCCGTTTGTGTCAAGCGACTTAAAATCCTATTTGTGTGGCATCCATGAACCTCTCTTATTTTTTTCAGCTGGAATGCCAAATGTTTTTAGGGTTGTCCGTTCATATGTGCCTCTACAAATGATGTGAAATGTAAGTGCAGCCGACCTTGAACAGGGATTTATATTTATAAAGTAGAAGTTAAATGGAGAGTCCAAACCTGTGTCAAACCTGTCACAAACCATGTGACACAACTGTACGTGTGTGTGGCTTGTGACATTTTAGTCTACAGCCATGTTAGCAGCTTAGCCTGTTGGCATGGTAATCTATGCTAATTAGCACAAAACACAAAGTGCAGCTGAGGCTGACAGGAATGTCATTGACTGCGCAAGTATTTGGTCATAAACGTATTTTATTATTGGACAAACTGAAATTTTGACCCGATGATGGTGCTAGATGAAACGTCAAGGGATCTAAGTTATTTCAATTCATCCTCAAGGAGCATCATGAAAGTCTCTACCACATGCCATGGTAATCCATCTGCTACTTGTTGAGATATTTAAGTCTGAACCAAAGTGGTAGTCCAACCAACAAATCAACCAACCAACCAAACACTTCAAGTGCAGCCTGAGAGTCCAAACAAAGCACACACACACACACTGAGTTTGGACTTTAGCCCACAACCGGGTGATTACTTCTGACTGGAATGGAGAGACACTACTCTACAGCTACTTTAGAGGCTTTTTAAAGATCCAACCATCCATTCCTTTTTTAAACTGCTTATCCTATTCAGGGTAGCAGGGGGCTGGAGCCTATCCCAGCATGCATTGGGTGAGAGGCAGGGTACACCCTGGACAGGATACAGGTCATAGAAAACTTTTTTTTAAAGGATGAGGCTTGAGATATTTTATATTTATGTCCTTGTCAACGAATCCCTTGGAAAGACGTCTCAACATGGTCAATGTCAATGCTCTCTGACTTCTCTGTCCTGCCTGTGGCACACAGACCCAACCCCGTTGGTTCCTATCTGAAGATGAAGATATTTAAAAATGGATCAGAAAAATATAGTAACATTTTTTGTAAAAGTTTTCTTGAGCAAAGGTTACTCAAACAGGAGGAAATTGTGTATTTGTGGGGACAGTTTTCAGCCGTGGATTTGCTGCGTTATTGAGTTAATATGGTCACTGTGGGATAAACCTAACGCTAATGTTCATAGTAATGAGGGAACATGTCAGTAAAATGTTGGCAACAATGGAGCTAGATATTATTATGGAGCTGTATTATTATTAGATAAATCAATTTTTTTTATTTGTGATAACTCTCAGTTTTTGTAAGAATACACATATTCACCAAAATATCAAGCATATGTTCTTCTGTGTCTCTCTCCCTAGACATGGCCTTCATCATTGCCATGTTGCTGGCCAGTCTCAACAGCTGCTGTAACCCCTGGATCTACATGTTCTTTGCTGGTCACCTGTTCCATGACCTGATGCAGTGCTTCTTCTGCTGCTGTAGACAGTACCTGACGGCCTCCTCCTGCAGCTGTGATCGACAGTGCAGGCACAAGAGCCACTCCGCTACTTACGTCATCAAGAACACCAGCAGCCAGAGGAGCCTCACGCACACATCCAGCACGGGGGGACTGGGGCAATGAAAAGCCAGATAAAAGCCATCCAAGCTTCCTGTTGTCGAGTAATCCAGCAATCATGCAAGTCCTCCATTTCGGGCATTTAATTATCTGCAGCGGCACTGCGATGGCCATTGCGACATGTTTTAAATTAAGTTAAACAGACTTTGTAAACGTCTTGTCCAGACAATACCCTGCACCCTGTGATGACAAGCAGGATTGTGTACAAGATGTGATGTAAAGTGAAGCTTCTACATCAGCTAAATCTCTATGGATGTGTTCCCTTGGCTTTTCCCAAAACATCAAATCATATATGTCTCTTATAATGTAGGATTTAGCATTTGGAAATGTATCCTCTGTCTTTCTGTAAAAACAACCATGAGCATTTTCAAAGCTGTTTGTATGCTTCCTTCAGTTGTGAATCTTAAAGTTTTGTTCTGACAGGTGTTGTCCTCATTTGACTTTAGAAGACATGTAACTATCACAATAATTATATTAATGTTGCACAAGGAGATTCTTTCTAAAAAGCAAGGCAATATTCTTACTGTGTTTTAAGAAAGGTAGTTTGGAAAATTACAAAAATATCTTTACTCTGCACAAATGGGCACAAATTCAGTTACTGCAATGATTGTTTACCCTTTTAAAGCAGCATTACTTTGTGTACAAACATTTTATAGTTATATTATTATTTTATATGGGTGGTTAAATCAATATGTTAATATGCATGAATGACATTAAGGTTATTAAGATTATATTCACTCTTGAGGTGTGGCTTTATTAAAATATCTCCACTGTAACAACACATCAACAAAGCAAAAGGAATAAGGATTGTATTTTATAACAAGGAGGCCGGTTTCAATGCTCTCAGCAGACTTTCCTGTGCTATAGATCAAACAGTGTTTGTACTTGATGTAATATGAAATTCACTTTGTAAATAGTTTCCACTGCTCCTCGTGTGTCATCATTTTTATTGACTTCATCTCTTCTCTTCTAGGCTGTTGATGTTTTGGGGTTATTACCAGTGTACCTGGACTTCAGATTTGGGCACATTGAAGCAAATTGAATCTATCTGGGATCAAACTAGAATAATGGTTCCCCCTTGTGGCCACACTGATGATTGCAACAAATAGTCTTTTTTTTCTTCTTTTGTTGTAGGAGTGGAGGCAATATGCCAACTGTTTATACTCAACATATGAAGAATTTCAGTGTCAGCATCAGGTCATGTCCATTGTCGGGGTATTAGGTGTGTTTTAAAATAATAATAACTAAACAAAAAATAACTTTATATAGCCAGGCAAGTTGTCAAACTAAACATTGTGGTTCAGAGTATAGGGAGCAATTTTAAGGTTAATGAGAGGAACTCACATTTACACACAGTTTCAATAGCTGTATATTTGTATATATTATATAATATTTGGAAAAACTCCAAAATTTTGTGATGTTTAATTTTTCTGTCATGGCATTTAAGATGCATTACAATTGTTTTAGTGCAATTAAACCATTCATATTGTACTCACAACATTATTTATTATACAAGTTTGGCTGACATAAACAGCATAAAAAGAGGGAATGTTATGGTTAGACAATTGTCATATTTTTCATTGATCATCTTCTAAAAGTCATTGAAATATCCAGAAATTGTTTTTTATGCCTGAATAAATCATCTGCACAGTATTTACACCTCCTTGCGCAAAAACCAGTCACACCGCTGTACATCTTCCCCAGGGCTCCGAAGAGCGGCTCAGGCAAAGAGGAAGCCCCAGAGCAGTGACAAATGGATGCCCAACATGGCAGTCAGGCTGCGGCAACAACAGTATTTTGACGCAGTGAAGGGGGTGTTGCTGCCTTTCCACACACAATCCAGACTGTGTGTGTCCGCAGGTTCTGCGGTCACATCTTCAAAGTTGACCTAAAGCATACAGAAAGGGTTCATTTATTTACAGTGTTTGGATAGATAGGCCAGTTCACATGACAAATAAACATCTCCAGACAGTATGAGGCCCTACATTACAGTACACATACACAGTATAATACGCTGATCATTTTTTTTCACTGATAATAAAGTTTCTAGTGAAGACTGTGGATTATTCTGAGTAAGTGACATTGTTTCTGGAAAAATGCTGGGTTTTACAAATTCAAGCTTAAAGTCACTACCAAGATTTATCCATAAAGTAAAATATATAAACATATATACAGTATATAAAACACTTTGCAGTGTAAACCAAAGAACTTGTTAACACTAAAGAAAACCAATAAAGCAAAACATAACATTGTTCATACATTAACCTTCTGCAACACTCTGCCTTTTCAGATATATCTCCAGAGAGTTATATCATGTTAATGGCATTTTTTACACACAAATGTTCAATCTCATTCCAAATGTATACTCCATTTTATACTCTACTATACTTTATGCACTCCTGTGATGAGAACGTAAAAATAGTTTTATTACATCGATTATTTGCACCTTGACCACATCCTGGTTGATTTGCTTGGGGTGCCTGTAGGTGAGGTCTTCCTGGTGGGGCTGTCCCTCCTGATGATCGGCCCCTGGTTCTGGTTAGTTTCAGCCATGGTGCTGCTCCCTGACTGAAGGAGCAGGCTGAAGCTGAAGCTGCGATACTGAAGCAAGAGAGGCCAAGATGAGAAGCTGGGTGTGTGGCTGCAGTCAGAGCCACAGAGGGCAGTGGAGAGGAGTGGCAATTTATAAACTGAAACACCACTCAATGTTATCCCAATCCAGGAATGCCGGCAGGCAGCTGCCAGCAATGACTACCTCAAACTGTCCAAGTACACACACACACACGCACGCACAATAGTGTTGTTCATTCTTTTATAAAAATGTGACAACTCACACTGTGACTTAAAGCATTTGGCAAAGAGGAAATCAGGCTCATGTCACATTTCACACTGCCTAAGAAGTTGCCCTAGCGCACAATAGTCAGTACATAACTGCATGATCTACAGTCAGATCATGTAGGATGTTTCATTAATTTCGGTCCACAGCCACAAAATAATAGAAAACACAATACTTGAATGTTACCTATATAAACCTCTCCAATATCTAAAACCCAAAATATTAAACACAGAATTTAGAAAGAATTTTTGCTTTCAAACCTGAAGGTACTTATATTGTAAAATGGTATATGCCTTGTCCTGCTGGCCCTTCACGTAAAATAAAAGAATAATTGTGTTTTGTTTTTAGAGCTAATTTTATTTCAAATAGAACTTTAAAATATAGCTTGTATTGCAATATCCTTCCTTAGGCTACATCTATTATAAGTGGTTCTTCTTTTCTACAGAACTTAATATTTTTAGGATTGAAATCAGTAACAGCAACAATTAAAATTTGATCCTAGTAGTTTTGTACATGTTTGTTTCTTGAGCTTAAACTCTAAACTGCAGCATACAAACGTAACAACATATAAAACCAAACCCAAGTATTATGACACAAAAATGATACAACATCCAATTTGCAGGAAAAAGTACTGCATGCTTAAAAAGGGGTCATTCTTTTCATTGTCTTCAAATCAACCACGGTAATGGAAGTTATTTAAGGTATTCTCAGTTCCTCCTTTTGGTCTCAACAAAGCGATTTCACAATCTGAACATGACATAAAAAACGACTTTTTGTCACTGTGTCAGGTCCAAATTATTGTTTCAAAAATATCACAAGCCTTGTATTACCATTAAAAAGGGACAGCAGATACTGTTGGCCTTTGACCAAAGGAAAACATGTAGTTCTAAACATTTTATTTTGAATTAAATATTAAAGAATCAAAATATCAACGCCCACTTGGGCTCAATCCACTACAACACCCGTCCACTTGTGCACTTAATGAACAACCCCAGTCTGGATGTGTGAGTCTCATTCTTCGGCCAGGTGAATACTGAAGCCTTCACAGCATTTCCCAGCACTCAGGAGGAAGGGACGCACAATGAGGCCCAGAACAATGCTCCACAGGCTCTGCAGCCAGCGTGTGCCAATAAAGACACACTGGACACAAGGACCAACCATCCTGTCACAGAAAGAAACACAAAAATCACAAGGAAAATCCCCCAAACAACAAAAGTAAATATATTTTCGCAGTCACAGCAGTATTAAGCCATGCAGCCAGTTTTAGTTCAGTTTGTTTAAACCTTTAGATATTTTTCTTTGTCAAACCTAGTGGATTTTATACTTTAATAAATTGGGATAAATGGGATATAGTGTCCAGTTATTTTATAACTAGTTTAAGTTTTTTTGGGACCACTTTCTACAGAAGAAATAGTCTATGAAAAAGCTTGAGAGTGTGCTCTGTGGATTGTCCACACATGGTAACAGATTGTAATTGTTAAGCCATGCTAACGACTTGGCTGTTGTGTTGGTCGGTCTGTTGGTTGGGCTACCACTTTGGTCCAGACTAAAATATCACATGGATTACCATGAAATTTTGCACAGGCATTGAAGTTTCCCAGAGGATGAATCCTAATTACTTTAATGATCCCCTAAATGTTCCTCTGCTGCCACTGTTTGTGTTTTTGTAATGTTTCCTGCTCTCTGCAGGATGCATTTGAAGTATTTTGGTGATCCCTTCATCATCATCAGGCCAACATTTAGTGAAAATAGTCAAATATTAGCATGCTACCACACTATACTAAGATGGTGGACATGGTAAACATTATACCTGCTAAAAATTAGCGTGTTAGCCTTGCCATTGTGAGCATGTCAGCATGCCAGCCCTAGCATTTAGTTCAAATTACACCCAAACTATCAGTGTAGCAGGAAGTGAGACATATTTTTGCATTTTGTTCCCTTAATGTGTGCAGGAAGGCATGATCTAAACCTACCAGATGTGGAAGCAGCTGAGGATGGCAAAAAGGAGACCAGAGATAATTGACACGGGAATGGCCAGAAGCACTGTGACTATCCTGTAGATCCAAACCCTAGACACCTCATACAGGGCATTACTCCAGATCCACACTCTGTCCCCACTGCGCACTGACACCGGCTCAGCAATCACATCCTCAAACGTCACCTGGAGACACAAAGAGAAAGTGGTGCTGATGATACTTGAACTGTTAACCTTTGGTTCTGTTGGACTTGATTCACCCTCTAAAATAAATGATATATCCGCTGGAGGGCAGTGCAATTAACCAAGGCGTTTTTTGGTTCTACATGGCAATGATTTAGTGTGATTTTATTATCAGTTAATTTACTGCATGTGACAAATGCACAAATGGTACATAAAAAAAAGTTCAATAGAGCCACTGCATAAGTAGGCAATACCTTGAGGCAGTCATTGATACCTCTGGGGTCTCTAACATTAATCAGAGGCTTGGTATCACTGATTTCCACCAGTGTAGACGTGTGAATGTTTTCCTCTTCTTCCAGAGCAGGTGAGGCCTTCCACAGCATGTGAGGTTCCTCCTCGTTATCAAATTCATCAGGGTCACTGGAGTCCTCCAAGTCAATCTCTACTTCCTCGGAATCTTCACCTTTCATCATGGTGTCCATCCAAACATATGAAGAAAACACAATCCCAGAGAACAGAATGGCTGCCTGTCACTTTGCTCACAGCTCAGACTGAGGCCGCTGACCGGACCCCTCAGCTGGCTGTTCAGTGGAGTTATTTTGGGAACGTTACAGTGCCCTGCATGGTATTTGCAGATGGTCTTTAAAGTGAGGATCATTTTCCTGTGCTGTGGGGGGATAGGAAGGATAGTGTGTGTGTGTGTGTGTGTGTGTGTGTGTGTGTGTGGGTGTGGGGAGGGGATATAAATACTCTAAGCATGGAGATGGCTCTGTGTACACTGATACACCCCACTGGGACTACAATCATACAAACACATACAGACAACATGAGACAAATCTACAAGCATAAGAGCAAAGATAGAATAAAATAAATGTTTAGAGTGCATGTCCATAAAACTTTCAAGTGGAATATCAAGTGGTACAGGTATACTTACCCTACAAATTGTAGAATTTAAATAATTTTAAAGTCAATTTTACTTAAGTGAATTCTCTGTGTCAAAAAAGTGGTTGGCTTGCAAGACAATGCTGCCTCCCTATGGCCTTTAATGGAAATTAAGTATCTTCAGAGCATCCAGATGTGCCTGTGCCCTTACCCCGATCTAATAACTGTTAGTATTCAATATTCATTTTCTCAAGAATCAAATGTAATGATTCTCATATACAACCCTAATCTTCCTAATGGTATTGGGATCCATATCGAACAACAGGAGTGGAATTAGCAATTGCCCAAAATTATAAAGAACATATCAAGATGACACGTTCTTTTTACAAAATATTCCTTTTTAACCAAGAGCTGTCACTATCACCTCATACATACTGAATGTGACACATTTAACCTTTTATTGACACACAACATTTAACCATAGTTCTACTTTTCTCTTAACATGCAGAATAAAGTAAAGGTAAGAACTACTGTAGGCTAGTGAAAAATGATACACTCTCTGGAGATATATGCAAAACAGGCAGACAATCGAACATCTACAATCCATGTTTATTCTTTTTATTGAAACTGACATATTCATCCTATTAGCTTTTTCTTGATTTTGATGAGGAAAATAAGCCCCTGGAATAGAAGCACCACTTTTCCTCACAACGGCAAAATGCCCCTTTATGGCTTGTGGCACACAAAGGTGAAGAAATTGTCCTTCCTTGCTCTCCCCCAACATTTTGAGTACCCTGCTTTTATCAAAAAGAAAAAATATACCGTTTCTGAGCCTCCTCCCATAATTTCCATACTGTCTCTTACAGAAACCAGATAAGTGTTCAGCTGTGACAATGCATTAATGCCTTGGTTCGCTCTTTTCAGTTCAGCAACAGCATCAATCACAATGCGGAAGCAACAGTAGATATATTGCATGTTATCACAATATATTCCTCGAGTCCCAGATAGTATGAAGAGTGTTCTCAGGTCTCTGCACTCTGTCTGGTCTGGTGCATGTTTCGCAACATGCTTTTAAGAAAAACTCTTTCACCTCTGTCAACCTTTGGACCCATTAAGCAGCCATCCTAACTTCTATTAATAGATTAGCTATGAACTCACAGAGTTAGACCTTATCAGGCTCTTCTCAGCTACCAACCAGACCACCATCAGAAGACCATCTCACACTGCTCTCATCATCATCATCATCACCATCACCAGTAATTACCCAGTAGAGCAGCTGGTAATGTGATATGTTTGATAAAATAGTCTAAATTTTAATTTAATGTCCTTGCCATATTACCCATCCTGTCCATTTGCAAATCTTAAATATCCTACAAAAAAAAAGGTGATCAATTGTATGCTACATACATTTTAAGAGCTATGCATCAAAGAGCTTGACCTATGCAAAACTTTATAAGAAGCAAACATGGAAATGTTTTCCAATCCAAAACGTTACACCAGGTTACAAACTACCACCAAGTACGTAACAAACTGTACATCTGTTCAGAGGTGAACATGAGTGTGCTGCTCTACAATGACCACTGCACAGTCTCCATGGTAATGACCATTTCTGTCTGCTGGATGAAGACAGATAGAGAACACAGTGCATTGATGACAGAGAGTTTCCTGTGTATGTGCCAGAGACGATGGTATGCTAATGGTTGGCACACCTCGCCAGATGGGGTTTGTTTGTGTCCATGGCTGTACAGGTGAGGTCAGTGGAGAGTGTGTGTGTGTGTGTGTGTGTGTGTGTGTGTGTGTGTGAGAGAGAGAGAGGGAGAGATAGCAAGAGAGAGAGAGGGAAAGAGAGAGGGAGGAAAAAAGACAAAGACAAAGACAAAGACGTATTTCACAGCTTTTTGTACCGTGTGGTTCTCATGATTTTGGGGAAGTTGCAAGTTACTGGACATTTTTAGATTTTTCTGCAATAGTTGCTTTTTCTGTGTTGTGAAATTCTGAATAGATTTCAGCCTCTCAGCCTCAATTTTGGAACAAAAACAAGTATCACAATCATTTTTGTTAAAAATAACTTTTATATATTTAGTATGTGGTGTTACAGCCCCTGACAATCTTGAGTAGTTCTCTATAATATTAATAACCGTGCCTAAATGAGCAACAATCAAAATCAAGTTTGTATCAAACTGAACGCTGATCCAATGATGACCTCAATTCGATAACATAATGCGACGATAATCCAAAATCTGTATGAGGGCACTTTATTTCAGACAAAATATACATGCAATGTGAATATGCCAACTGGACATTTAATGATAATTATAACAGAGTTTGTATCTTGCTTATGTGACACGTTGCACATGTATATACATGAATTTGCAGGCCCAAAGAGGTGAGAGCTGCTGCCTCAGACACATTACTCACAATAATCATATCACTGAGTGGAGAAAATGTGTGTCCGTTTAAACTAGTGGTTTAATTTAACTCCAGCCACAGTTCGTACCCTCTAATCCCGACAGCAGCATCTTAATTGGGGCATGAGGGATGGCAGACAGTGTTCCTGCTCAGCACCTGTCAGTCCAGCTGTTTTCTGTACAATAGGTCAGACTGATTATTTGTCATATATAATTAACAACACAATCACCAATCCAATGCTTCCCATCTAACACCACAACAGAGAAATCTATTTATTTTTAGCGATGGATTCTCTGTGTTAAACAACTAGCTTGGCAGGGGCTCATGTGCTGAACTATTTCTTGGCAGGTTGCTGCGCCCAGCCAAGAGTCCGGCATGTGTTTTCTAACTCTTAGCAAGAAAGCAAACAAGCGTATTCCCCAAAATGTCAAACTATTCCTTTAAAGAGTGTTTCTCAGAAGGCCTGTAGTATGCACACACGTGTCTCATTCCGGCTTTGGGCTCAAAGTTAGCTCGTGGGACCTGAGTCCACTGGACATGAGGTTGTGCTGTGTGAGCTCTGTGAACATGGTTGAACAGCTGTCATGTGTACATGCAGTTCTGAGGAAACTCATGCTGTTACTGACTGAGCGAAGGTCTGATGAAATAATGTGGTTCACGCTGTCAGACAGCACCATCAATCACACCTTCTCCCTTTGATTCTTCAGGAGTGGCGCTCTCATTATTGCTGTCTGTGCAACAACAGAGAGGCTCATCAAGTTTAAAGTAAACAGACAACACAAGGTACAGCACATAGAGGAACATTAGGTCTTTTCAGTTTTACCATTAAGTACAAACCACACTCGGCTGAGCTCAAGCCATGAATTCTAATTTTCTACAGAGAGTGGGCTTGTGTTTGATCTCCAATGAATATGCTTTAACGCGTTAAATTGATTGTCTTGATTTAATAAAAGCCTCCACTAAGGTGGTACATCTTTCACTTTAATTAGCAACTTATGAAGACTGCTCAGTTTCAAATATTCATTAGACTAAATCACACACTTTGGAGCCCTTTGAACTGTATGATTATCAACCTTAATGCCTCCCTTTTTCATTCATCATTGTTTTACATACAGTGTTGTATTCAAATGACGGATGGTGTCTAAAGTGTTATGTTCAACTTTCTGAGAGGAAAACTCAAAATAGAGTTAAAAAAATGTCAAAATGTTCTTTATATTTTCATGACATTTCCTCGGTTTCTTTAAATACCTCCTTAAAGAAAAAGAAATTCAGCCACACTTCGCAAACCTTTGGATTTTTTCTGCAAATCAAAATTAAGCTTTGGTTTTGAGCAATGTTTGGGTGCACAGGCATGAGTTTGTAATGAATAAAAAATAGTAAATCCAATCATTGAAAAAATCACCTCATATTATCCTTTATCCTAATCCATTTATATATAATGGAAATTATATTTATATATATGATTGTGCTGATGACATGGATGTGTGTGTGGATGTGGGAGAGAGAGAATCTGTCATTTTTATTTGTACAGTATCTTTTTGTGTACAACAAACCTCAAACCATGTGTCATATCATATTTGCACACTGTGTGTGTGAGACCATTACTGCTTGTTCTTTGCTGAATTTTATTGTGTTGGCTTTGATAACATTACAGCACTACCTGTGCTGTTATCAAAGTTGCATGGGTACTCTGCAGCACTTACATGGATGTGTTTACAGCCGGGGACCATAAAACAACATAGTTATCTGGCTCTGAACATATCCGGATGTGTAAATTACTTCACCTCGTGTATGTGTGTATGTGTGTGTGTGTGTGTGTGTGTGTGTGTGTGTGTAGGATGTCTTCTCCTGCCTGTTAGTACACAGTCATATACAGTTGTCACTCCTCCAGTTACCTCCTCCACTGACATTCCAGTGAAAGCAGCAGCAGTGGTCGTTCTTACACATTTCTCTATTTAATCCATTTATCTGTTTACTGATTTATGTCTATATTTCTCTCAGAAAGTTTAGCTCAGCATGCTTCTCTCTTCATTTGCCACCATTCATCAGCTTGTCTATGAAATGGTATCCCTTAAGTGTCATCTGTGTGGGAGAGCTGCATTTTCCCTCTTAATCTTCACCACAGATACGTCAACATTTTATCATCTGTCTTCATTGATCTGTAAAGAATATTAATTATTTTTTTAACAGCATATACCATCATTTTATGTGTGCAATATTTGGTTAGTAAGTCATTTTCGTAGATAAATGTATGAAAACATAGATTCTTTGTTGTTAATCTGCCAGTGTACACATATTAAAGGGTATTAGAGACAACCACTTCAGTTCTTATGAAATGGCCTTTTCTCCTTAAATAATCGTGTGTTAACTGGGATCAGTCTTAATTACAGACTTTTCATAAATGGACACAGAGAAGACACGTAGGTCAGGGCCCAGAGAGTCAAAGATCGTCTGCATAAAATGACAAACATACATAGAAAGGATGCACATGCAGGTACCATGTTACTAGTTCAGATCTCACCTTTTGGTGCTTTTTTGGGGTTCAGAGGAAGATTTCATTTTTACATTTGTAAGCAGTTAGCTGGCACACTTATCTTGAAGGACTGGCAGAGGGTGAGCTCAAGGATACTTTGACAGGACACGTGACAGACTTTTAATGAGGAGGCTGGCTGTTGACCGCATGGTTACAGGGCAGTCTAACATCCCGGCTGCCCATTCGCTCTTACAGGCTGGAAGATTAATGATTATTATTGAATGTAGTGATAATTGAGGATACAATTAATCTGTAATCAGTAAAGTCTAATGTGCTAAAGAAATGTGAAAAATTGCTTGCTAGTGATGTACAGTAGAATTAAATGATTACTTATTATGATCTACGTAACTGATCAAAGTATTCAGTGTTTATTTGTACATTTAAAGATATAAGAACCAATAGATTTTTGAACAAAAAGTGATATAAATAAAGTAAACATAAATTCCTGCAACATAAATACAAGATGACAACATTGAATTACAAAGTATAAAGAATATTTCTGCTATATGGATACCTCATATAAAAACAAGTAGTCTTAAGAAATTATGAAAAATGAATGACCGCTCACTCTAATCTGATTATAAATCCCTCATTTTTGAGACAGCATTTACTTGTAGATCTGTATAGTGTTAACTGTTCAAGTAAAATGTGATATTTGTGATATTTTTACTTTTTAATAAGATTGCAGATAAACAGTCATAGTAAACATAACATAGTTTATCGCTACAATAAAGTAACAATACTTTAAGAAACTATGTGCATCAGCTTTCTATACCAGTGTTGTTTCTGAATGTAATCTTAAGATAAAAGGTATAAAGTACATCATGTTTTATAATCAGAAACTTAGTGTTTATTTTGTGATGCTGCATCTTAGTTTTTACTATATGCAAATACAGTTTCTTGACATATTTCAGCAAGTCATTGTATTGTCAAGTATTGTTAACCCCTGTGGATTGCTTTTTAATTGTTGTTGTGACACAACAGTGAGGTATATCTAACTGAACTCTTCTGGGATCTGTCCCGGTATCCTGAAACCAATCTGCCCATTTTGATCTAGAGTGCTTCTATGAGTGGATGTGGCAAAGCTTGCACGTGTCTCTATTGTGCAGCTGGTCCTATGGAGGAACTGCAGGAAGTTCTCGTGGCCTAAGCCCTCATGGCTGGAGGCAGCCAGCTCCACTGGCCGGACTGAGTAGCAACGCCGGAGCTTACAAAGTTCCTCCCTGATCTGCCGGTTAAGAAGCCCATAAAAAAATGGGTTAATAGCAAAGGAGGAATATGCCAGCCAGGTGACTGCTTCCTCCAGGTCATCTGGAATCTTAGGTGTTGCATCCAGTGTCAGGTGGAGGTGGAAGGCAAAGTAAGGCAGCCAGCAGATCAGAAACTGGCCCACAATAACCACCAGCGTGAGTGCAGCTTTCCCTCCGCCAAAAGTCCTGTCACGCATCATCCTACGTGGGGTGTTGCGGGTTGTGATGATGGTGGTCTGGCTGTTTATTGAGTCAGAGCGATGCTTCTGTTGACTGTTTGTCCACAGGGGCAGAGGTCCATGCTGGCGCGCAGCCACACGGGCCACCTTATACACATTGCAGTAGACAGCAAAAATCACAACAGCAGGCAGGCAGAAACAGGTGACACTAAAGAGCACAGAGAAGACTCGTCTGTGGTCACTGTGGCTCCAATGCAGCGAGCAGTGTGCAGCACTGATTGAGCTCAGGCTGCCGTAGGACGGCCACCCAAACACGGTGGATAACCCCAGCACGGCAGAGGCCACCCACACCATCACTATCACAGCTGCAGTCAGCTTCAGCGTCATCTTGACCTCATAATGCATGGGGTGGACGATGTAGTAGTAACGCTCCACACTGATGGCTGTAATGGTGAAGATAGAGGCAGCTATGAGGATTACATTGAGGAAGATGTAGACCTGGCACTCCAGCACAGTGAACACCACACCAGCGAAGTACGGAGAGCTGGACACAACCCCGAGAGGCATGAGCAAGATGGCACACAGCAGGTCCACTGCACACAGGTGGCACACAAAGGCAAATTTCCTAAGATGAGGGGCTTTTATGACAACAACCAGAACAGCAGTGTTGGCCAGAAGTGCCAAAATATTCAGGGTCACCATGAAAAATATTCCTGTGAGGTCCTTGAAGCGTGTCTGCAGGTTGGGAAGGGTGCCCAGCTGTCTGCTGGGAGCTGAGGGCATTGGTGGCCAAACAGTGTTGCTGTCATTGTACTCAGGGCTCAGAAATGAACTGTTGTCCTCCATGATTTATAAAGGTTTAAAAGTAAAAGTACACATCTGTGTTCCAGACTCCCCCATTGTTTAGAAATGGGGCAGAAGAATCCTTCAGACATCAAATGAAACACTCTTCAATCCTGTGTTAGAAAAAATAAAATCCATGAAAACAGGATATTTAACATTTACGGCAAATCACGTTCAATAAAAACTAGATTAAATCTTCTTCCTGTGATAACAACACTAACAAATTATCATATTTTGTGTTTTTATGGCAAACATGTTAGCAAACAGATTCTTATTGACACACAGAGCAACATTAGCTTTCATTCGGAGTCATGCTTCTGGTCACCTGGCGAATGTAAGACCAAAACTCTCTTTTAGTTGTTTTAGGCAAACAAACACATTTGGTAGTGTTAAAGGGGTACTCAAGCAATTCAGTATTGCACTTCTATAAAGTGTGAGGACTCATGAGATCAAGCTTTTTTAAAGATTGTAAAAATCGAAGCAGCTATGACTGAGATTTCCAGTCCCCATTATAGGCCAATCTGCAAATATGTTGGATCCTACATTTCCCATAATGCAACAGATATCATTTTGTTTTAGACCTTCCTTGCATGGTAAACATCTACACATTTTAAGCTCTATCCCTCCAGTTTGTAATGCAGGCTTTCTCAAAGCAGAGATAACCATGATGACATCACTATGACGTCATCAGGGTGGACAAAGCTCCTCCAGAACCAGAGAAGACATTATACAACTTTTGTTGTACGAGCAGTCCTAACCAAGACAGATGAACTGATCTTGTGGTGCATAATGATGTGCAGTTCTAAATCCTTATTGCATTCATTATTATCCATTCCACCAATGGTGACTGATTGAATGTGTAAATATAAACATCCAGCCTCACCAGAAAGAGAACAAACACATGCATACCTTAAAGGTATTGGAAACTTAATCAATAACTGTTCACATTCTGTTCATATTTAAGGAGGCAAGCTCACTCTCTTCTAGTGATGGACAGACATGATCAATAGGAATAATTCATGGAGGACACCCTGTCTCTCCTCCATCCGTCCCCATCCTTTTGAAATGAAAGATAATGAGTGTGCTTGTTTTAGCCCAGCTGCGGGGAACTGGCTGCATTGATTAATATGTGTTTAGTGTCACCCTGCACCACACCATCCAAAACAAAACCTCTTACCATGACAGGTTTGACCCCCGATCCTTGTGTAATTTCTTTATTTAAAAAAAAGCACTGACTTAAGTGTTTACTGTAGATTTTAATTAAACAAATATCAACTGAATTTCAAACATCTTGTTCACGATATTGCCTTTACAGCTTTTCCTTTATCTGTACTGTCTTTAATGTGCCTGTCCATACTTGTTTATACCATTTAATGCTGATAATCTTAATCAGGTTTCAAATGTATGACTGTGGAGGATGCTATGTCCTAAATACGGGCGCTTGCTTGCTGCCAGGGATCCACTAATGCTCTCCCCTGCTGTAATCTTCTCTGGTGGACAGCTATTGGCATGCCACGTTTGCAGTGAGATTTATCCCCAGGAAGGACTAGTACATGTACATTCTCATGCACATTATGTAAGGGTGTCCTCATTTTCCATCACGTTCCGGTTACAGCACAACATATGCCACAACCTTTGAGTCCACGTTTTACTTCTGAGGAAGATGATCAGTCATTTCCAGTTTTTTTTTAGTCCACTAAAACCTTTTGTAATTATTAATTCAACAGAGAAACATGCAGTGGATTTTGCGTGTGCTGAAGTTTTTCTTTATTATTTTTTAAATAGAAAGTAATTACTATTAAAATATATTTTTTCTACATTATAATGAGGAAATTGTGCAGGTTGTTTAATCTCTCACTGTGCTACGGAGCATTTTACCCTGTTCAGGGAAACCCCATAATCCCACCCTTTGTGATGACCTTCTTAATCATGTTAATAACTAATTTTAATGCATTAAAGTTGCATTCACTTTATATCAAATGAAAAAGTAAAAATAAACATAAATATCTGAAAGATTTTAGTGGCTAAATAGTCTGTTGTAATGAAAAAAGATCATCAGAATTAGTTTCAGTAGATGTCATTTAAGTTTAACATGAGTTTGAAAATGATGGGCATATCCTGTCCAGATACAGAGTGAGTAACCATGCAAGGGTCGGCTGCAAGGAGTCATTACAGCACTTTTTTGTGTGATTTATTATCTGTACTGTTAAAAGTTCATGTTCACATCTTTTATATTTTGTAGATGTCCCTGGTTTATAATATAATAATATATATAAAATAATATATAAACTTACTTAAATGTCCTAAGGCTCTTGTGTTAACCAAATAATTTACATTTTCACAATAATAATAAAGATCATTAGTGGTCAACATGTCACCAGACTGCATTATGCCAGGACTATACAAATCAAAGTATGATTTCTAACATTTATCTAAGGTTTAGAATAGCTCAAACTGTTTTCTTTGTAATTGCCAGGCCTCCTGAACGATGGAAGAACTACACTCCTGGTAATTTGGGGTGATAACCACATGCTGTATTTTTTCTTTAATTACCATAAGCACCAAATATATTGTCTGCATTTATTTTCCTTCACATCAACTCCACTGATTATCAAAGAAAGGTTAATCTTATAATGCCACTGCAACTACTTACGCCCACTTAGATAAAAACTTACCAAGCAACATTTTGAAAGTTGGCTGTTGCTCCTCCAAAAAGTTTTTTTTGAGTCTTGTAAAGTTGAGTACTTCCAAATCATGGCAATCCTCTGAAACCTTTAAAAGCATCAAATAGCAGGTGTTGGTTTCAGGTGTATGGGAGTGCTGGTCCACCTGGCAGAGATCTGTCAGAAACTACATGCAAAAACTGTGGTAAACCATGAAATGTTAGATCCCCAGGGAGAGTTGACACTACCAGAAAGAGAGAGAGGGGTGATGTGGCGTGCATCCACAGAGACAGCACAGCTGGCTTGAGCGAAAGGAGGGGGGGAGGAGCCAGAAATTGGTGATTGTTCTAATCACATCTTTCAAGAGAAGATGACTCTGTCAAACCGCCACCCACAGACATTAACCATGTCCCACACACACATGCGCTTTCATCAGTCAGCATGCGGCCGTGACTGTCACACACTGTCCTCTATGCCTCAGTATTTACACACGATCCTCTATTCTCCTCTCCGGAGCTTCTGAGAGAATAAACAGACCCTGAAGTTCTGGTTGGATGTATTCAGTTCATTCACCAATTTACACTATAGTATTTTCTTGTATAAATGGAGTTGGGGTTTTTCTCCCCCAAGTAACAGAAACCTTAATTTCAACAGTTTTACTCTTTTGGGAGTTGATCATTGATTGCAGAAGAACATGAAACGGGGCTCAGCACTGACATCTGTTGGTTGCCGTCAAAACACGACAGTATTCCCATGAGAGCATGCTGTACTTTACTGTGCTGATGTAAGACAGGGTCCAAGTTAAGATAACAGAAGGAAAGCAGTTCAAATGGTTTATTGGCCCTCGTGTTTATAAGTACAACAGAGAAGTGATGCAACAGATGTTGTGGAAGAAGAAAGATTAATTATCACTTACAGCGTATTTTGCAAGTGCCAAAACACTATTCTAGAAACACAGTATCAACTGGTATAAAGCACAATTTCTCATGAACAGCGGGAACAGATGACATCCCTATTACTTTAAAATGTCCTACTCTCAAACACACAATGGCTTGCTGATTGTAATTCTAAACCAGTATAAATGTTTGACAAAGACTTCACAAACCTGTTATTCAGACACAGCCACGTACTACCTTAAATTAAAAAAAGAACACTTGGCTGTTTTTTACCACCGACAATTACACATGACATTTTAGAGTGCTGTTTAACTTTCACTTTTTGAAACACGTGATTGACAACAACAGCTGTTAAAGTTTAAAAAAAAAAAGTAAGAATTCTAAAAAGTGTTCAAGCACAACATTTGAATAGTGAATAAACTAGACATTGACTAAAAAAGGCAACCTGTCATATGTTTCAATTAGACTTGAAATAACTGCGCCTAACAGATGAAGGCAGACTCAGAATGCTCCATTTTCAACCAGGAGCGAAGCATCTTGGCAGCTTTGATCAACAATAGCTTTGTTCTCAGCTTTACCCAAACCCAGTCTCTTCTTTAATAGTTTGTCCTCATTATTCAACTTTGTGCGGATTGCAGTTTTTATATGGCTGCTATCAACGCCAAACTTTGCTGCCACATGATCTGGAAGAAGAAACATAGCACGATTGAATTCATAGATAATGAGCATCTCCGAAGAAGGTCTGTGCGCTTAAAATTCAATTATACTTAAGGTTCTATATCTTACCGATTATACTTCTCAAGATCTCAGGTGGGAGTTGAGGCTTGTGGCAATCTTCTCCAGTAAATGTGTTCCTCCGGCCCTGCAGAGAGTGTGTGGCCAATGTTTCTCTGTCAAAAAGTATCATCAGCAGTGCTGACGTGTACTTCTTGTAGTCTGCAATCTCCGCGATGCGCTCATAAAGATTTTTTGGTACTCGCAGATTCTCCGAGAGATACAAGAAGGTGTGATCGTCCTGGTGGCAAAAAAGAAAACATATTAAGATGCATTTAGGGCTAAATCTGACACCTCCACTTTTGTAAAATTGTCTACTACTGGTGGACCTGAGCTTTTAAATTCAGGACGACGACATAAAACTAGATGATAACAAACTCTATGATAACAAATTGTAAGTGAACTGAGCAATATTCCCAAAATTGTGCTGAAGTATATGAGCACTGACCTCTGGGATATTATGAATCGCGCTCATCTCTGCCTCAGGCCCAGACAGGAAAGAGATACTTTCATCTTGAGAGTTCTGTGGTGCAACTGCTGCCTCGCCTCCTTGGAGAACGTGATCCAGAGTGACCCGAAGTTCATGTGCCGTGTGCCTCATCTGCATCATGAGAGTGTTCATCTCTGTAAAAAGTGTCAAATCACTTTAGAAATGCTGAAACGGAGCACGATCATTCATAGAGTAATTAAAATGATTAGCAAGCATGTTTACAGCATAAGTGCAGGGCCCGACACTTCCACCTAAGAAACTTTTCACTAACCAACAACGAAACTCGTATAAGTATCTAGAAAAATCACATAAAATTTGACATTTTATTGCTCATTTAACTGATATATAATAAGGCCTAATATTGTATATAAAAACAATAATATTTATTTCTCTGTATTGTGGTCTAGATGATATTTCAGAGCCTTTTCTAAATGTATTTACAGGTCCATAAAGACTAATAAATGGCTTTTATTTGATTTGGTAACACTCTGCAATTTTCTAATCATTTCCTAGAAAGTTTCTTGAAGAAATGCAAAGAAAACAGGAATATCCTTGGAAGAGCTAGCTAAATATGTATTTGTTTTTTAATAATAACTGAAGATTTAATTCTCAAACTATGTTAAATGGTATGCTTGCCTGTAGAGAGATTAAAAATGTCAGCACGAACAGATGTCCTGACTAAATGTGACTCTATGTTACACTAGCAATTAATTATAACTATTTATCTGGAATTGTAAAAATGTAATTAACAATGAATCATTTCCCTTTATTCAGCACCAAATTAAAATCTTGTAGCAAATAACTAATGAATTACAGACAAAAAATGTATCATTACCTTTAACTTGTGTTTTGGTCTAAAACAATAACTGAATCAACCTTGAAAAGTCCAACATGTGTAATATGCATTAAATTGTAGATTGTAAACTCCTCTTTGAGTCATTAAATTCCCCAAACTTACACAAATATGCCCAAAGACGTGACCTCGGTAGAGCCCTGGCTATGACTAGTTAGACACATATTAAATCTGTGTGGTATATTTTTTGAATAAATTTGTCATCTTTTTCCACCCACCTTTCAGCTCCCTCAACTCTCTCTCGGCCAAAATTCTACATCTGCGTTCATATTTGAGTTGTGTCTGCAGTTGCTCTATTTTCATGAGGAGACTGATGGTGTCTGTTCTGATGCCTGGACTCTCTTCATCAAACTCAATGGTTTCATGCTGCCAAAATGAGAAGAAATCCCATGAACCATTTCCATGCGCAGGTGAACAGCATTTGATTTTATGCACAATCAAATTGCAACATCTCTCACCTCATTGTTGGACAAAGGTGAGAAGCTGGACTCTTCAGCCAGCCTGTACTTCTCCTCCACTGGATCACAGCCAAACCCCTGAGCATCAGTGCCGATTTTTATCATCTTAATTGGTGTTTGTGTTGGAGTCGCCCCTGCTTCTCTCTTGGGTGGCATGTGGGTAAAAAATGATTCTGAGGAGATTAAAGATTTGATCAGTTAACACATCCGGCATTGATCTTCAGCACAAGATGGAGTGAAACTTTGAGTCAAAGTTTTTAAGCTGCTCAACGTTGTTTGTCTGTTCATTTTAAACTCATTCATGCGAGACAATAATGAAAAGTTAGTTCTCGTTGCATCCCCCTCCCCCTGCCTCCTCAACCCCTCCTACTAGCCTCAAGATTGCCTCTAGCTGGAGCCACTGATAAAAACTGCCTTTCAATACATTATCATATGTATGTGATATTTAATGTCAGATGGTTCAGAGGAGGCTCACCTGCCCGTTCAGCACGAAACCAGGGATAAACTGTAACCACACTCACTGACAACAGAGATAGCGCAGTAAATGGAAGTACTGCGTAGTAGAGGAAGTAGTAGTACTACTGCAGTAGTACAGTACATAGATCCTGCTACAATTACGGCTAATTTTTATCAGCCGTGCAAAACGTTTCCGGTTAAATATGTGTGAAATACGGCTCCTATATTTATCTTTTACTGTGTATGGTACGCATGTGTATAAGACTACTGTGTTGTGAAATTTATATTTATACAATTATCCGCGGAACAAAGCTGCGAAAACTTATTCCCCGAGGGAAGTATTTTGCTCCAGTACAGTTTCCTGCTCATCTAAATTCTTAATCTAACCAATGAAAATTCAGAGTTTTGACAAAAGGCGGGACATTTAAGAGAAACAGTGAATATCAGCCAATCGGCGTCTGTATTCAAACCTGACATGACTGTCCTAGTTTGGTTGCAGTGTACCCATGTGGGTTCAATGTTGACTTGCTGGCTGACAAAGTTGTGGAGTTGATTATCCACAGTTGTCGTTGTCGAAACGCTGCTTGTTGCGTTTCACCATGTCCGAGTCTTTCTTTATAAAGAAAAAAGAAAACCCCAAATTAGCCAAAAGGGGGAAAAATACAGAGGTGCCAAAACGAAAGGTAAGTGAGCTGGACGGTTAGCAAGTAAGCTAAATCACAGGAGCTAACTAGCAGGTTGACTCATGCGACGTACTTGATCTAGCACTAAGCACTAAGGTAACCTTCATGGAAGTCTTTAAAAACCCTCTATTTCTCTTCCCCTGCTGCAGGGTGATGGGGACAAGGTACGAGCGAAGAAACCCAACTCAAAATACAACGAAGAGATTTCCAGCGACTCTGAGGCAGAGGGGTAAGTTTATGATGTACTCACTTGTGGTTATGCATTGATGATCGCGTTGTGATCCCGGTTTTAAAGCACAGAACTAACCCAGCATTTGCACATTTGTCGTAATTCGTGTTTCTTGTCGTACAGTCCTGTGGTGCCCAAGAAAAGGCAGTCCAATGAAGAGCACCAGTATGAGGAAACGCCACAGGAGAAGAAGCTTAGATTAGCCAAACTTTACCTCGACCAGCTAAAGGAAGAAGGTAATATTGTATTATCTGAATGGCATAGAGGTCTAACATTACAGCATATATGCATATATGTATTTATTGTGTGATCTGATCTCATCAGAGGAAAATAAAGCAGACGAAGATTCTTTTGAGACCGATTTGATTGCTGGAAGACTTCAAGATGAAGTGGTAAGTAAGAGTGTCTCGTGTATTAAAGCACACCGTAGACAAAGGGTGTAATTGCCACTGGCGGCATGAGATATGATTCCCTCAATTTTTATAATCCTGTTTCTTGATGTGTATATGATTCTTGACATGTATGTGATTTCCCCCTTAGCTTGAACAAAAAGGAAAGCTTCAGCGACTTATTGCCAAAGATGTAAGTATGGATATTGTAATCCCTACATTCTCCGCCGCACGTCAAATATTCTAGTGGAAACAAACAATGAACAGAGAGATTTTTATTCAATTTTCATTGTGTTTTTCAGCTCATGCCACCGGATGCTTCAGAGATCAGAGTGTTAAGAGGACACAAACTTCCAATCACCTGTCTGGTCATCACCTCTGATGAGAAGTACATCTTTTCTGCTGCCAAAGACTGCTCCATCATTAAATGTAATTGTACATTAAAACACTAAAAATCCTTTGCTTTGATACTTTAGAAGTAGTCTGTTCAGAAGTAGTAAGCATGACATTTGAGGGGGAAAACAGCAATCTGGATAAATGTTTAAATTGTCCTGTCTTCTTGCTGAAGTTAATGGTTAGATTTGGTTAAGTTCAGTGTTTTTCTTATATCTTCAGGGGATGTTGAGAGTGGGAAGAAACTGCACACGATACCTGGTGGAAGGAAAGGTACAGAGGATCGGCATGTTGGACATACAGCCCATATCCTGTGTATGGCCATATCATCAGATGGAAAGTACTTGGTGTGTAGTGCTCGCCCAGTATAGCCTGCTTTTGCCAGTTTTTGGATTCATATTGTAACAGAAACTTCTTTCTCAACGTTGTTTTAGGCCACTGGAGACATGAACAAACTGATCATGATCTGGGAGGCAGAAACATGTAAACATCTATATAAATTCACAGGACACAAAGGCCCTGTGTCGGTACGTTCTCCCTCCTTTCTCTCTCCTTTGTGGAATAACTTCTTTTTTAGAGTTGTGTTGAACGTACTGTAACTCTGAGGTCCTCCTGTGATTCATATCAAATGTCTTTTCCTTCTCAGGGTCTTTCATTCAGGAAGGGAACTCACGATCTGTACAGCGCCTCTCACGATCGCTCAGTAAAGGTGTGGAATGTGGACGAGAATGCATATGTGGAAACTCTGTGAGTAACTAATGAGAAAACAATTGATCCCACTGCCAAACGCATGCATTTGTTTTAAATGTGGTAATTTAACCGCAATTGTGACTCGCTGTAGCTTTGGGCATCAGGACGCCATCACAGGACTGGATAGCCTGAGCCGTGAGTGCTGTGTGACTGCAGGAGGAAGGGACCGCTCAGTGAGGGTGTGGAAGATCGCAGAGGAATCTCAGCTTGTTTTCCACGGCCACGAGTGAGTCTCTTTCTGTCTTTCTGCTGGTGTTTCTGTGACTCACTGTTTGCACTGTTGAGTTCAGTTCCATATGAAACTTCAATCATTTAATTAAATAAGAGTAGATTACATAACGGTAAACACTTACTTAGAATGTAGTATTAGCAACACATTAGCTACAGACAGCTATGTGGCTCGCTTGGTTAGCATTTAACTATTAACAGAAAAACTAAATTAACAAAGCTGCCGTAATTAGTAGAGTACATCCAGACAGACTATTGAAATGTTACATAGAGAGCAGTGAATGAGGGAGTCACTTCACACAGCTAATTTCAGTGAAACGGTTACTGCTACAGGACCGTGACCGTGGTAGTTGCTACTAGCAACCAAACACTCAACTAAAACTAACTGCTGGTGGCAGGAGGTTTCCGCAATATGGAAAGTGTACATGAGGATTTTCTCTGGCTGCTCTTTTGACTTAGCTTTTCTCCGTGGCTAAAGAGTTATAAATAACCCTGCAACTTTGGGATCACAGAAAAGTTTGATTTGATTTCAGTTTGAAATCAATTTATTCTGTCTCTAATATTCATTTATATGTCATACAGTCCATGTGAGCATACAGAGAGACTAACTTAATCTGTTACTTTGTCATTATGCCATTCTGTCGTCCTGCAGGGGCTCCATTGATTGTATCCAGCTCATAAATGAGGAGCATATGATAACAGGAGCTGATGATGGGTAAGATAGTCACATTGTCTCTATTACAGTTTTGTTCCAAGATGTAACGGTGTTAACAGTTTGCCCTCTCTCGATTTTTTTCTGAACAACCTCAGCTCTGTGTCTCTTTGGAGTGTCAACAAGAAGAAGCCTCTCAGCACAGCGAAGCAGGCTCACGGTTGCCATGGTGATGCAGGGCTGCAGCAGCCTCATTGGGTCGCTTCGGTAGCGGCGCTTCAGAACTCGGATACCGTAGCCTCAGGTGCTTCTGGCTGTGAGAGTCCTCCCTTTTTAGAAGCTTCTTAATAAAACACATACACCCACACACTTTATTATGTGCAAATTAAATAATTTCAGTTATCCATCATAAGTGCAAATGTAATAAATAAAGGTCCTGATTAATTGTTCTACACACTCATAAGTAGAGCAGTTGATGCGAATATATTTAGCAATTATGTTCTGCTGGTTCTCTGTTCAGGTTCACACAACTCACAGGTGCAGCTGTGGAAGTGTGGCCAGAACTACCGTTCACTGGAGCCTCTGTTCAGTGTACCAGTGGTAAGCACATACTTTGTCCTCCCTTTTTTTTTTGGGGGGGG